>CANIUD010000621.1:1170000-1365000 GCA_947470075.1 Closterium sp. Yama58-4 | reverse complement strand
ACGAAAGCATGAAAATTGGAACTTTGATTTCACTCATTTTATCTGTGCATAGAATGCATGATGACCTTATGCACACCTATAGGACATGCACGCATATAGGCGCATTCCCACATATGCATTTCAAGCAGAGATTGGACAAAATCGCATGCGCACACATGAAATCAGAGCTCGGCTTGACGAACATGCATACATCACGAGCAGCACGCACCCATGTTTCGTTCTCCTCCCTCCCGTGCCCTTCTCTTCTCCAGGCGAGCATCAGCAGCGACGGAAGCAGGGTGGCGTGCGGTGGCAGTGACGGCAACATCAACGTGTGGCAGGTGACTAGCAGCTATTATTATTGTCGCTATGTGTATCTTCGCTACAAAATACTCTTATCTGTAATCGTTTTGATTTTCATTCACAGTTTTCTTGTCCTCAGGACTTGCTTACCATGAGGGCCCTTTGCAACTCTTTCACAACTGTGGCTTCCTTCTGTTCTCTCTGCCTCCCTCTGCTGTTCGCCTTGCCCTTATCCCTCATTGTCCCTCTTATCCATCTCACCGTCCCTCTCCTCCCCGTCCAGCTGTCGTCCAATGATGCGATGCCATCTGTCACCTTCCAGGCACACCAGGGGGAGGTTACCGCCCTCCGCTGGTGGGTAGCTCATGGTGGGGGTGATTATGCTGTTGGGAAGGGTGATTATGTTGGTGGGGGTGATTATGTTGGTGGGGGTGATTATGTTGGTGGGGGTGATGATGGGGGTGGGGATGATGGGGGTGGGGATGATGGGGGTGGGGATGATGGGGGTGATGGGGTGATGAGTGAATGGGTGGATGGGGTGATGGGGTTGTGATGATGGAAATGATTCAGGACCTGACATGCACCGATAGGAGCCAATAGGTGGTACTTGTTAGCACGGTGCATGCGTTGCATGCCGGTGTGCCTGCGATGCACAATGCATGTCATGGTGCATGCGTCGCATGCCGTGATGCTTGCCTCGCGTGCCGTGGTGCATGCGTCGCATGCCATGGTGCATGCGTTGCATGTCATGGCGCGCATGGCAGCATATTATGACGATGCAAGCCCTTTGTGTGTTCTTTTCATGCAAACTCTCCGACCCCTACCTTACCACCCCTACCGATCTCTCTACATCTCCAACTTCCCATCCCCCAACACCCCATCCTCGCATCACCCAGGTCACCTGTGGATGGAGATTCCATGCTCTCTGCTGCGGATGACTCCTCTGTAAGCCATGCCTTCATCCATTTCATCATGCTTACGCATGATTCTTACAAGTGTACTTCTCTCGGCGTCTCTTGCTGACACATTTCTCGCCTGCACTGCACTTCCCACAAAAATTTACTCTTCTCACTCTCTTTGACAGATTCGTCTCTCGCCTTTTCACATTCTCTCATTCATATTGCCTCTTGTCCATGGCAGCATGATGCCCTCTTGTGCATGGCAGCATGCTGCCTCCCATTGTAAACTCCAACCACGTGTAGCCTGCTCCCATCCCCCAATTAAACTTTTCCTGCAAGCCACACTGCTCCTCACACCCCTTTCTGCCTCTCCGCCCCTTTTCCACACCCTCTCCTCGCCATCCCCTCCTCTATCCCCCTCACAGGTCGCCCTGCACACCCTCCATCCGCTTCCTCCCCACTCTCCTCCACCCCGCCTCCCCTCCTCGGCCTCTCACCACCTCCCTGGAAGGGTGACTAGGGACTGGCGTCCTGGCTCCTCTGTGCTTGTGGGTTATCATATGGAAGAAACTGAAGTAGCGGCAGCAGAGGCAACATCAGAAGTAACAGCAGAGCTCCAGGCGACCCCAGCCGCAGCCAGAGTAGCAGCAGCAGAAGGCATGGTTCCAGGGTGCCGTAAGAGGCATCGGGCCGAGAAGTCTGCATGTGACACAGCTGCTGCTTGTGCAGCAATTAGGCTACATGAAACCACAGAGACAGGAGTTGAAGCAGCAGAGGCAGGTGAAGCAGCTGAACCCACAACAGCGCTGCCTCAAACAACCACCACATTGACAGGACCACAGGCGGCACCACGTGAAGCAGCAGCAGAGAAACCCGAAGCAGCACAAGCGATGCTCAAAGCAGCGCCAACGGTACCTGAAACAGCCACCACCATGCCAGAAGCACAAGACGCACCATGTGAAGCACAAGACGCTCCATGTGAAGCACAAAACGCACCATGTGAAGCACAAGACGCTCCATGTGAAGCACAAAACGCACCATGTGAAGCACAAGACGCTCCATGTGAAGCACAAAACGCACCATGTGAAGCACAAGACGCACCATGTGAAGCAGCACCCAACACAGTCTGCACCGATGTGGGCATGCATGAGATGGCAGAGCAGGAAGTTGCATTCCGCAATGGGGGCATGCATGCGGACGCTGCATGCCAGTCACATGGGGAGAAGCAAGGGGGAGACGATATGGAAACACAGGATGACTTGTGCAGTGCGGGTATGCATGTGGACGCCCAACGCCCGCCAGGTGAAGACATGCGAGACGAAGAAAAGATGGCAATGCAGGGCAACCCGTGCAGTACGGATATGCATGTGGACGCCTCACATGCACTACATGAAGAGAAGCAGTGTTCGGAAGGCGGGTTGATGAGCAAATCGGTGGTGGGATGCAAGTGGGGCTTGGCCGCGTGCACGACGCCTGGGGAGTCCGACAAGTCATTGGTATCCCCGTGCCAAGCCCGCCAGTTGACACCAATGGATTGCAATGGATGAGATTGGTTGATTGGTTGATTGTAGGATATGATCTGCTAGGGCCATTATGGGTCCATACCTTTGAGAGTATGAGCCAGGCTTGCAAAATACGAGTCGAAACGTTGTACTTGTACTGTATGCACTTTTGAACTTTACATTGGTTATTGCGTGTGCAAAGGCAAGCGCCAAAGTCAAACCATTTGAGAATCAACTGAGCGTTTTTATTGTCTTACCGGCCAAGATGCTTACTGTAACGAGTACGAATCTGACAATTTCGACAGCACAGACTAGCATGCTGCGTGGACGAACAGTTGAAGGGTGATGATCTATCGATCGATCGATCAACGCAGAACCACGAGAAATGAGCAACAAATTCGCAGCCATGGCTAGTCCTAGCACTCGCCATTTGATAGACGGTCCTCGCAAGCCGTTTCCTGTTCGATGAGTCGTCACAATACCGCCCTTTTTTCAAGCCCTGCGAGTCCGCGCTTTTCCCTTCGGCCTTAGTAACCTTCTGCCTGCAGATCTTGCAGGTTGACTAGCTTCCCCTGCAATGGCTGCGACGTTTCTTCGCCTGCCGAACGTCGTGCGCATTCAGGAGCGACTGCTTCGCCTTTGGTACATGCGACACGGCCTGCGACTGCTCGACGTGCAGGTGGACGACGAGACCAACGTCGCATGCTGGGCCCCGCGACACTACGCCGACTCCCTTTCACGATCGCAGTCGCTTTCGCAATCGCTGTCGCAATCGCAGTCGCTGCAGCGGAATGCGACAGCGAGTCGTCGCAAGCCACCTCTCCTAATGCTTCACGGCTTTGGCGCGTCGGCGATCTGGCAGTGGACCAATCAGGTCGCGGCGTTCTCGCGCGACTTCGACGTGGTTCTGCCGGATCTCGTCTTCTTCGGCGGATCGCGCAGCCGCAGCGATCAACGGTCGGAAATGTTTCAGGCTGACGTCATGCTGCGCCTGCTGGACCGCCTCGAGATTGCCGAGTGCGCGCTCGTCGGGCTCAGCTACGGCGGCTTCGTCGCATACAGGTAGGCGACGTCGCATGCAGGTGGGCGACGTCGCATACAGGTGGGAGAGGTCGCATGCAGGTGAGCAAGTCGCATGCAGGTGGGCAACAGTCGCATGTTTCCTGAATGTTTCCCGAAACATCGATTCAATGGAAAAAACAACTTTTAGTGCTTTCAAAAACAAAATATAGTCTTGAAGAGAAAAGCTCAAGGTAGCAACTTATTCTTTCAAGAGAGTAACTCTCAATACTTCAAGAGAATAACCTTAATCTCCTCCAAGAATATAACCCCGCCTTTCCCCCTACTCTTTCCTCCCAAAATGGCGTGCCTCGAGCCAAAGAAGGTGCAACACCGGTCTCTTCACCCCTCGTTGTAAAGGAGTCTCGTCGCCAACCCTCTGCCTTCTCCCCTCCCCACCCTTCGCCTCTTCTCTTCCCAGACTGGCCTGCTTGGAGTCAGGCAGGGTGCCATAAAACACCCTCCTTTCCCCCCCCCCCCCCCCCCCCTCCCCCCCCTCCCTCCCATTTTCCTCTCTTGCCTCTTTCATTTCTCCCCCCCCCCCACCTCCCACCTTTCCTTCCTTTCGACTTCTCAAAACAGTGTGCCTGGAGCCGGGCAGGTTACCTGCTGATTGTACTCTGTTGGAGCAACCTCTTGTTCGACCCCCTGTTCCTCTTGTTTCCCCTCCCTCCCTCTCCCCACTCTCCATTTCCTTCCCCTTCTTGTTCTCGCCTCTTAGAATTGCGTGCCTGGAGCCGTGCAGGGTAGAAAGAACACCATCCTCTCGAACCCCCCCACCCATCCACCTCTCTTTCCTTACTCTCCACTTCCCCCCCCTCTCTTCCTCTCCCCCGCCCTCGTCGCCTCTCAGAATGGCGTGCCTGGAGCTGGGCATTGCGCAGCGACTGCCTGTTGTTTTTGCTCTAGAAAAAAACTCCTCTTCCAATCCGCCGTTCCTGTTGTTCCCCCTCCCCTCTTGCCCCCTTCACCCCGTTTTTTCCTCTCTTTTTCTCCTAGAATGGCCTGCTTGGAGCCGGGCAGGGTGCAGCGGCTGGTGCTGGCAGGGTCAGGGCTGATGACGTCAGCGGAGGAGCATGCAGCAGTGCTGGGCGAGTGGCAGGTGGAGCACATCGCGGAGCTGCTGCTGCCCGATGATCCCCAGGGCGTGCAGCGCCTCATGCACCTCGCCTATGCCCATGATGCACCGGTTCTTCCTGCCTGGGTGCTGCGCTCAACTCATGAGGTGAGTTAGAATTTGGAGGGGGGGGAGTGGGATGCGGTTGGGAGGGGTACTAAGCTGGCGTAGTGGCAAGTGGCGAACATCGCGGAGCTGCTGCTGCCGGATGATCCCGAGTGCGTGCTGTGCCTCACGCATTTGGCTTATGCTCATGATGTTATGCTCCCTCCTTGCCTACTGGGTGCTGCGCTCAACTTACGAGGTGAGTGATGGTGGTGGTGGGGGTTGAGTAGGTGCCAAAATGGCAGGAGTGGCAGGTGGCACACATCGCCCAGAGCTGCTTCTGCCCGATGATCCCAAGGGTGTGCAGCGATTAACGCACCTGGCTTATGCCCATGACACGTTGAGCCTGCCCGGCTGGTTGCTGCGCTCAACTCATGAGGTGGGTGGGGTTGGGTAGGGTGGGGTGAGTTGGATTGGGGGGGTCATAAATGGGATGTGAGGTGAACGAGTGGCGTGCGCTGTAACAACAAGTAACTTGCCATAGCGAGTCAACTTCCCGAGTGCCGAGTCAACGGATGTTACTTGCAGTTGCACAAGCCGCTTGAACCAACGCGGATGTGAATCAATGCCGGTCCAGGTGCATGCAGGATCAACCAAAGAGGCGTACACATGATCAACTGACTGGGAGTCCGATGACAAGAGGTTGGGTACGGTTGCCAAACTGTAGACAATCGGCTGCAGTCCGGATTCATAGAGGTTACATGCAGTTTGCCAAGCCGCATGTGGGACCGAAATAATTGTTTACGAAGTAGTCAGATCCCGAGTATGAAGAGCAGAGTAATTCTGAGGATGAGATCACTTCCAGCTGTGTATTACCTCGTTGATTATACAAACAATTTTGTCTGCTTCCCGTGGGTTCACCAATGATCGCTGGAATTACCGGGCATGCCCAGATAGGCGGTAAAACCTATTCCCCAGTAAGGGATCCCCTTGTAGATTAAAGACTGTGTTCATATCCGATTTGAGACTACCAATCTTGGGTGAGGCGTTAGGTTATAGCCCAAGGCCGAAATACAGAGGATCCCCTGCTTGTCTAACGAAGAGAGCTATCAAAAGACAGGCGCAACTAACCAAGAAAAGAGAAATAATTCAGCTCTCCGATTCGTATCAGAGCAACTCTTCTCCCTTTTGGCGAGAAGAACGATCATCATGAGCCACGCTTCAAATTTCGATACGTATTTGGAGGCCCAGCAATATTTGAAAAGGGTCCTCTGAAAACTGCGCATCGAGTGTAAGAATGACACGACTGAAGACAGTAAGATCGACATCATCCTGTACACCCTACAAGAAAGTCCCCTCATATGGGCGGAAGCCGAAGATTTAAAAAAGGTGGAAGACTTCGTGAGGGTGTTCAAAAGTCAGTACATGTTCAACCCCGACAGCGATATCATCGGATATATGCACACCGTCAAGCAGAGGTCGGGGCAAAGTGCCTTAGACCCCCTGGATCATTTCAGCAAATCATCTTGTAATTGAAAGAGTACACCGAATAAGGGATCGTGCGTCACTACATCAACGCACTGAAGGACATCGTTATGCGCGAGCGAATCCTCTCCAAGGGCCCGAAAATCATGGTAGAAGTAGAAGACGTGATCATCTACTCCTCAGGATGTAGTGAGACCACCAAGCACAGCAAGAAAGTCATGTTCGAGGAGGAATCTAAGGAGGGAGCTGACTTTCTTGCAGATGAGATGAAGAAGCTGCGCATTCTTCTCATGAACCAGTCCAGCCGTCTTACTGAATATAGGACATATGAGAGTAAGATTGGCCCGTCCACATGCCACATGTGCAAGGCACCATGACATTTTGCTTGTGAATGCCCGACCAAGAGGATAACTCGTCCGAGCAACATGATGCAGACCGTGGAAGAGAAATCCCCCATAACTGTTTTCCTCGACGCTGATGCGAAAGCCTGTGCATTAACTGGAGCCAAACGTACCCGACAGATTCCGGTTCGAGACCCTCAGGGATGGACGGTAGAAGTGGCGCAGGAAGAGATCCGTCGTCGCGTCGAAACGTAATCGGCACCTGCTCGACGGTTCGTCTCCCGTTCCAGCGTCCCAACCAACCGATATCTGCCCATCGAGCTACTAAAAAAGACCAAAGAAGGCATTAGTCTCTGGAATTACCTGAGCGACTGCTCCCGTGCCCGCAAAAAGTTGATCGAGGTGTTGCTGACGCTGCCCGACGATGTGACAACACATGCGGTACTAGGACCATCAAGTAGTACCCGGATGGCTACTAATGTATTCGCTCAGCCATCTTACGCGGTACAAAAGAAAGCTCCAAGACTTAATATGACCTCATATTCGGTTGTCCAGTGTCTGGTGCAAATCGGCCGGCACACCATTACAGCGATAGTCGGCTCCGGAGCATCAACCACTACCTTATCTCACGTGGTAGTTTGACGCCTCAGTCTGCTCGATTATGTGGAAAAATGCAACATCGAGCTTATGGCATCAAGTGGGGTCAAGTCTAAGTCATGGGGCGAACTTCGCAACGTCCCAATTCGAGTATGGTCGCTGACCCTTCCCATCGACGTCCCGGTCACCGGAGCGATTAGCTACGGCATGTACTTTGGCAATGATTGGTTAGTACCGGAGCTTACATCAACTTCGGCGATTAAACCCTCACCTACGAGCTCAACCTGCAAGAGGTCGAGACCATCCCAATCCTCTGCGAAAAAACAACTCATAGTCATTCCTAGTTCATGACCATGGAGCACTTAGATGACGACGAGGCTTCTAATCCGGAGTCCGATGCCTCCGAAGCTGATTGGGGAGAAGATTATTTGGATTACCCCGACGAATCCGACGACTATACGAAGCAGGATGACATCGGTACTATCATGCTCGACTGCTATTACACCCTCAAGACTCAAGGCTCAGCAGACAACCTCGAGACTGCTCACCCCGACATCCCAGCCCCGATCGGACCAGAGTTTGATGTAGAGCAGAAAGGACAGTTCAGGGAGCTGCACACCGAATTTCAACCGATTTTTGCTACCAAGGCAAAGCAGATAGGACTTTACCCCATCTTTAGCTGCACATCGAGACCATCACCGAAAATCCGATAGCACACAATTCCTATCGTGCAGCAGTGGCAGAGAAGGAGCTAATTGAGAAGGAGGTCCGCTCTCTCCTGAAGCAGAGGGTCATCCATCCATCACATAGTCCGTGGGCCACCCAATGTCTCTTTGTTCCAAAGAAGGATTTGGGCATCCGGGTCGTCATCGACTACCGGAAGCTGAATGCAATCTCCAAGAGCGCAGATCGTTTTCCCCTCCCAAGGATCGATGAGATCCTGGACCAACTCCGAGGGGCTCGCTTCTTTACGATTCTGAACATCAAGTCGGCCTATTACAACATTGTGGTAGCCGAACAAGACATCCCCAAGACTGCGTTCGTCACATCAACTGGGCTCTACGAGTTCACTCGTATGCCATTCGGACTCAAGAACGCGCCCGCTACCTGGCAGCGATTCATCATGAGAGTCTTCTGTGACCTGCCGTTCATCATCGCTTATTTAGACGGCGTGGTCATCTAGTCGAATACCTGGGAGGAGCAGCTCGACCATATCAAGCTCGCTATGCGTTGAATCCAGGAACACTCCCTCCTGCTCAATATCAACAAATGCAATTTCGGTTTGCGCCGAATCCAGGAACACTCCCTCCTGCTCAAGATCAACATATTCAACTTCGGTTTCGACAAGACTCTGTACTTGTGACACATCATCAGCCGGAACGAGGTTGCACCCGACTCAGAGAAAATCCGAGCTGTTCAGGACTGACCGCAGCCAGAGACGGTGAAGCAGGTCCGCGAATTTCTCAGCATTTCCTCGTATTACAGGCGATTCATCTGGGGGTTTTCCAAAATCGCCACCCCCATCACCCAACTACTTAAGAAAGAAGCGGCATTCGAGTCGACCGACGAGTGCAATAAGGCGTTTTCCAAGCTAAAAACCGTCTTGACCAGCACGTCGATCCCCATCTACCCCCGATTTCACCAAACCCTTCCTACTTCAGACCGACTTCTCTGCATAAGCATTGGGCGTCTTTCTCGCCCAACGCGACGAACAGAATCTGGAACACGTGGTGGCATACGCTAGCCGAGCCACCCTAGGAGCCGAGACCAACTATGCCCTGACGCATGGAGAGTGTTTGGCCGTTCTTTGGGCCGTCAAGCATTTCCGACTGTATCTCTACGACTGTCGACCGACCACCATGCACTCACCTGGTTAATGACATTCCGGGACCTGATAGGGAAGCTCGCCCGCTGGAGCCTTCGCCTGCATGAATTTGACTCCGAGATCCAATACAAGGCCGGCGCTTCTCACCGAAACGTCGACGCTCTCAGCCGAACCATCCTCTCTTCATTCATGACGGTCGTCTTTTCTTTTGAAACAGGAGAGGAATCGGAATCTACCGATTCCGAACAAGATGACTCGACTGAATTCGAGGAAGCAACCGATGATCCCACCGACAACCCCCCTGAAGACACCTTTCAGGAAGGACAAGTTCCAGCCGCAGTCGACACCCTCGAGCTACCCACTCAAGATCTTGACCGAGGGAAATGCCCAATGGAGACCGAGGACGCATCCGAGCCACCCGCCAAAGAGCAACGTCTCGACCCCACCCTCGAGGAGGATACCCCGATCGATCTTGAACCCAAGGAGGAGCACGCTGGTCGGCACAACGGCATTTGGAAAGACAAAAACTGCATGAGATTCCTCAAGACCGGGGCGGTCGACCCCGATTGGACCAAAGAGGAAAAGAAGCGGGTCTCGATATGCAGCTGCAGATGGGGGTGAAGTCCTATTTGTTCTGCCTTAGTAGCGAAAATTGGTTCAAATTTGGTGAGCAGCTCCCTGAACTTGTCTTTTCTGCTCTACGTCCAGCTCTGGTCCGATCGGGGCTGGGATGTCGGGGTGACCGCAAGAATCCTTCGTTGACTCGACAATGGGAAGCTGAACCGTCAAGGCAAGTCAATTGTTGGCGACCGTTGTGGGCATGAATCGGCCGGTCCGGATGCATACAGGATCAACCGAGAAGCCCAAACGGCAGGAGGTTGGAGGCGGTTGTCAAGCCGCATACAACCGACTGCAGTTGGGCTGCACGGAGGTTACATGCGGTTGCCAAGCCGCATGTGGGACTGGAATAACCGTCTGATAGGAAAGATGGGTCTGAAAGTATAAAGAGTAGAGCAATTGAGTAGAATAATAATTTTCAATAGTTCGCTTTCCGCTGCTACTTTGTACTCTCTCGGTGATATTATAAAAATATTGACACCTCTCTCGTATGCACTTAAAACAGACCTGTCCGTGCAAGCCCAGAAAGACGGTGAAGCCCGTTCCCCTGTGTGGGATCCCCTTTAGTTAAGGACTGAGCGGCTAAGACCCGTGGTGGGACAACCGGACCCAGGTGAAGCGTTAAGTCATACCCGGGTCGGTGGTGGTCGGATTCCCCATATATCTATCGGTGGGGATTTGCAACTGAGCAAGAAAAGAGAAAAAGTTCTCTTATCCCGTTGTTATCAGAGCTATTCTTCTCCCTTCTGGCGAGAAGAACGATACTCATGAGTTCAAGCTTCGCTATGTACTTGGAGGCCCAGCAGTATCTGAAGGGGATCCTCCGGAAGCTGTGCATCGAATGTAAGGACGACGCGGCCGAAGAAAGAAAGGTCGATATCATCCTCAACACTCTGCATGGCGGCCCCCTCATCTGGGCCGAAGCCCAGAACTTCACGACGGTCGAGGCCTTCGAAAAGGCATTCCGGAAACGCTACATGTCCAATGCTGACAGTGACATCATCGGCTACATGCACACCATCAAGCAGAGGTCGGGTCAGAGTGTTCTGGACCTGATGGACCATTTCTGACAGATCACCCTGGATCTGAAGGAATATACCGAATTGGGGACCGTGCGCCACTTCATCAACGCACTAACCGACACCGTCATGCGCGAGCGGATTCTATCCAAGGCCCCGAAGACTCTAGCAGATGTAGAGGACGCGATCCCCTATTTCTCGGTGTACGACGAGACCACCAAGGACAACATAAAGGTCTGGTTCTATGAGGAGCCCAAGATTGGAGCAGATCTTCTTGCAGAAGAAAAGAAAAAACTGCGTATTCACTTTATGTACCAGACTTGCCGACCTCCGGAACAGCGGACTTAATAGGAAGACCGGGCCGATTACGTGCCACGTCTGTTAGACACCCGGGCACTTCGCCCGTGACTGCCCGAACAAGAGGATGACCCATCCGAGCAATGTGATGCAGACCATGGTGGAGAAATCCCCCATAGCTGCTTTTCTCGAGGCCGATGCGGAGGCCTACGCGTTGATCGGAGCCAAACGCACCCGACAGAACCCGGTTCAAAATCCCCAAGGATGGGCAGTGGAAGAGGCGCAAGAGGAGATCCGCCGCTGGGCAGAAGCAGAATCGGCACCTGCTCGATGGTTCGTCTCCCGTATCAGCTTCCCGACCACCCGATATCTGCCCACTGAGCAATTGAAATAGATCAAGGCGGACATCAGTTTGTGGAATTACCTCAGCGATTGCTCCCGAGCTTGCAAGGAGCTGATCGAGGTGCTGCAGACGCTACCCGACGATGCAACAACACCCGCGGTACCCGGACCTTCAACCAACACCCCGATGGCTACTAATGTATACGCTCAGCCATTGTATGCGGTGCAGAAAGAGGTCCCAAAACTGAATTTGGCCTCATATTCAGTCGTCCAGTGCCCGGTGCAGATAGGCAGGCACAACATCACGGCGATAGTCGACTCCGGCGCGTCAACCACAACCCTGTCCCACATGGTGGTCCGACGGCTCGGATTGTTCGACTACCTGGAAAAGTGCAACATCGAGTTCATGACTTGAGTGGAGACAAGTTCAAGCCCTGGGGCGTACTCCGGAACGTCCCAATCCAAGTAGGGTTATTGACCCTCCCCATCGACGTACCAGTCACCGGAGCCATTAGCTATGACATGCTTCTTGACAATGACTGGCTGGTGCCCGCCGGAGCTTCCATCAACTTCGGCGATAAAACCCTCATGTATTAGCTCAACCCATAGGAGGTTGAGTCGATTCCGATCATCTGTGGCAAGACGACCGACAGCCATTCCCAGTTCATGGCCTTGGAACATCCGGATGACGACGAGGCATCTGATTCGGGATCTGATGTTTCCGAAGCCGATTGGGAAGGGGACCACGCGGATTACCCAGAGGATTCCAATAACAATACGGAACAGGATGACTCTGATGCCATCTTGCTCGACAGTTACTATGCTCTCAAGACTCAGGGTCCAACAGAAGACCATGAGACGGTCCACCTCGACATTCCAGCCCCGGTCAGACCAGAGCTTGGCGTGGAGCAGAAAGAACAGCTCAAAGAGCTGCTCACCGAATTCCAACCAATTTTCGCAACCAAGGCAGAGCAGATAGGGCTCTACCCCCATCTGCAGCTGCACATTGAAACCGTCACCGAGAACCCGATAGCACACAAGTGCGGCACCGGCACAGAAGGAGCTGATCGAGAACGAAGTCCAACCTCTTCTGAAGCAAGGAGTCATCCGGCCGTCTCATAGCCCATGGGCCGCCCCTTGCCTCGTTATACCCAAGAAGGATTTCGGGATCCGGGTCGTCATTGACTTCCGGAAATTGAATGCAATCACCAAGAGCGCGGATCGATTTCTCCTCCCAAGGATTGACGAGATCCTGGATAGGCTTCGAGGGGCGCGGTATTTCACGATCCTGGACATCAAATCGGCTTACTACAACATCGCAGTAGCCGAACAGGACATCCCCAAGACAGCGTTCGTCACACCAAACGGGTTATACGAGTTCACTCGTATGCCATTTGGACTCAAGAATGCGCCCGCTACTTGGCAGTGTTTCATCATGGGGGTCTTCCGTGTGCTGCTGTTCATCATAGCTTATTTGGATGACGCGATCATCTGGTCGACCACCTAGGAGGAGCACCTCTGCCACATCAAGCTCGCAATGCGCCGAATCCAAGAGCACTCCCTCCTGCTTAAGATCAATAAATGCAACTTCGGGATCGACAAGACACCATACCTGGGGCATATCATCAGCCGAGACGGGGTGGCACCCGACCCAAAGAAGATTCGCACCGTTCAGGAATGGCCATAGCCGGAAACGGTGAAGCAGGTCCACGGATTCCTCGGCCTCGCTTCATATTACCGATGATTCATTTGGGGGTTTTCCAAGATTGCCGCCCCCATTAACCAATTACTCAAGAAGGATGCGGACTTCGAGTGGACCGACGACTGCCTAAAGGCATTTGACAAGCTGAAGAATGCCCTGACCAGCACGCCGATCCTCGTCTATCCCGACTTCACCAAGCCTTTCCTCCTCCAGACTGACTTCTCCGCAGAGGCATTGGGCGCCATTCTTGCCCAACGCGATGAACACAATCTGGAGCACATGGTGGCATACGCCAGCCAAGCCACCCGAGGAGCCGAAGCCAACTACGCCCCAACATACGGAGAATGCCTAACCGCTCTATAGGCCGTCAAGCACTTCTGGCCGTATCTTTACGGCTGTCGGTTCACCATACAGACCGACCACTAGGCACTCACCTGGCTCATGACATCCCGGGGTCTGACGGGAAAGCTCGCACGATAGAGCCTCCGCCTACAAGAGTTCGACTTCGAAATCCAGTACAAGGCCGGCGCATCTCACCGAAACATTGACGCTCTCAGCCGAACCGTCCGTTACAACTGTAACGGCAATTGACTTGCCGCGACGGTTCAGCTTCCCATCATCGAGTCATCGAAGGTTTCTTGCGGTCGCTAACCGCTCGGACTGTTGTGGGCATGAATCGGCCGGTCCGGCATGCAGGATCAACCGAGGAAGCCCTAGCGGCAGGAGGTTGGAAGAGGTTTGCCAAGCCGCGTACAATCGACTACAGTTGGACTGCACGGAGGTTACATGCGGTTGCCAAGCCACATGTGGGATCGGAATAATCCGTTTGATAGGATAGACGGGACCGGAAGTACGAAGAGCAGAGCAATTGAGTAGAATAATATGCTTCAATAGTTCGTTTTCCGCTGCTACTCTGTATTCTCCCGGTGATATTATAAGGATTCCGACACCTCTCTCGTTTTCTGGGAGTTGTGATGCGGGGCCAGGGGTGAAATCCTGCCTTGTTGAGTTCCCTTGGGTGATTCGGTTGCCAGACCAGGAGCGAAACCCAATGCTCTGGCGGTTGAAGATGGAGGTTGATGCAACTCGGCTGCCGGACCAGGAGTGAAACCCAATGCTCCAGCAGCTGCATTTGCGGATGGAAGTTGGTATATCTCGGGAAATTGCGGTCCGACCAGTTAGCCGCGGTTCGGGCTCGGATGTGAAGGCGACTGGTGTTGGGCACAACAGTCCGAGCGGTTAGCGACCGCAAGAAACCTTCGATGACTCGATGATGGGAAGCTGAACCGTCGCGGCAAGTCAATTGCCGTTACAGTTGTAATTCCGCCGCTTAAGCTTCGACGTCCACGTCGAAACCTGGTGGGATCGGCGTTCCGTTGACGCTGATAGAGTCCTCGGCTTTGGTCGCTCGGTCGGCCTGTGGCTCCCATTCGAAGCTAATAGGGAGGACGCAATACTCTCGTATGTCGTTGTACATCCCTCGAACCCATCGGCCATAACTGATTGCTGGTCGTCCTTGTTCGTCGCATCGGATTTCTCCTTCTTCGATCTGATAATCGGAGGGGAGATCTGCGTGACCTCCAAGGTCGGCTGGGCCGAATAGGGTAATCTTGAATCCGGGTCCCTGCTTGGAATCCTCACGAGACAGGTACTTGAGGTCGAGTTGCTCCTCTGGAGTGGCTTGATGCGTTGAATTGTTGAGATGGTCGATGTTGATCCCAAATTTCTGCTCGAACTCCCCAGGCTTCAAGTCTCGGGGGTCCGGTTCCTCTCTTGGGACCAGGTTCTTTGGTGATTCCGGATGGCTGAACTCCATGAGAACGAAAGTTGCCCTTGGAAACGGCGAGCTGGGTAGCTCTCTAAGGAATTGACGATGAAGGAATTGACGTTGATGAAGAAATTGACGATGCAATTGAAGAATGACTTCTGGGTTGAACCCTCCCTTTTTATAGGGCTCTATCGAGGCCGCTAGGGCTCTGTCAGGCGGGTCGGGGCGGCTCAGGAATCATTTGGAAGTTGCGGCTTGGGAAGTTGGTGCATAGCGGCTCGGGGCGGTTGCGTCTCGGCCTGTGAAATGAAGCGTCGCCGGGCAAGGGGTGAAAGCTTATCCTGGCAGTTGCGCTTCGAGCTGGCAGATGAAACGTTGTAGGGCGAGGGGTGAAATCCTGACCCTGTAGATGCTTTGGCGGTTAGCGGAATGGCGGCTCGTCGAGGTTGGATCATCTTGACTGCCGGACCAGGAGTGAAGCCCATTACTCTGGCGGTTGTAGATGAAGGCTGACGCGATTTCGGCTGCTGGACTAGGGGTGAAATCCGGATACTCCAGCAGTTGCAATTGCGGGTGGTGGTGCATGAAACGGTTGGGCGGTTTAGTCGGGCTCAGCTGTAAATGATGGTTGACCCTTGGGTTTACTCGACTCAGTTGTTGCAGTTACTACTCCGACAGTTAGTCGCGTCGGGGTTGAAATGGAGGTTTGGGAGTTGAATCGTTGGCCTCCGATTGATGACAAATGCCTCGTACTCGTGGTTCGGACCGTACATCCGAATCGTCAGTCTTCCGGCCGGCCACGTCTTCAAAGTCAGCTGTAATTTGGAGAAGTGGTCGGTCGCTGTTACTCCCTTCTTCCGGTCCAGGAATTCTCATTTTTTTTTTATTTGGGAAGCGGGTTACGTCGCCCGTCAAGGGCTATTTTTTTTGTTTTTTTTAATCCTAATGCTTGTCAATGACCATTGGTTGTCCCCCCGAGTAGATTCGACTGCCTCCTGGCAGCGGTGAAGCAGGGTCGGACGTTGGGGACGGTGAAGCGTCGCCCGACCCGGGTAGGCCTTTACTGTCGGGGCCGTCCCGACTTCTCTCCCGTGTTAGGAGAAAAGTCAATCGCTGTGAATGAGGGAAGGATGGTTCGACTGAGAGCGTCGGCGTTGCGGTGAGAAGCGTCGGCTTTGTACTGGATCTCGAAGTCGAGTTCTTGCGGGCGGAGGCTCCATCGTGCGAGCTTTCCCGTCAGGTTTCGGGATGTCATGAGCCAGGTTAGCGCCTGGTGGTCGGTCTGGATGGTGAACCGACAACCGTATAGATACGGTCGGAAGTGCTTGACGGCCCACAAGACGGCCAATCATTCTCCATGCGTTGGCGCGTAGTTGGATTCAGCCCCTCGAGTGGCTCGACTTGCATAAGCTACCACATGCTCCAGATTCTGTTCGTCGCGTTGGGCAAGAATGGCGCCCAGTGCTTCAGCAGAGAAGTCGGTCTGGAGTATAAAAGGCTTGGTAAAGTCGGGGTAGACGAGGATCGGTGTGCTAGTCAGGGCGTTCTTAAGATTGTCAAACGCCTCCTTGCAGTCATCGGTCCACTCGAACGCCGCGTCTTTCTTGAGCAGTTGGTTGATGGGATTGGCGATCTTGGAACATCCCCGAATGAAGTGTCGGTAGTAGGAAGCGAGGCCGAGGAATCCGCGGACCTGCTTCACTGTCTCCGGCTGTGGCCACTCCTGAACGGCTCGGATCTTTCTGGGTCTGGTGCCACTCCGTCCCTGTTGATGATGTGTCCCAAATATGGCATTTTGTCGAACCCGAAGTTGCATTTATTGATCTTGAGCAGGAGAGAGTGCTCTTGAATTCGGCGCATAGCGAGCTTGATATGGCCGAAGTGCTCCTCCTAGGTGGTCGACCAGATGACCGCATCATCCAAGTAGGCGATGATAAACGGTAGATCGCGGAAGACCCCCATGATGAAACGTTGCCAGGTAGCAGGCGCGTTCTTGAGTCCGAAGGGCATACGAGTGAATTCGTATAATTCGGCAGGTGTGACGAAAGTCGTTTTGGGGATGTCCTGTTCGGCTACTGCGATGTTGTAGTAGGCCGACTTGATGTCTAGAATCGTGAAATATCGTGCTCCTCGGAGTCGATCCAAGATCTCATCGATCCTTGGAAGGGGAAATCGGTCCGCGCTCTTGGTGATGGCGTTCAACTTCCGGTAGTCGATGACGACCCTGATCCCGAAATCTTTCTTTGGTATAACGAGACAAGGGGCGGCCCATGGGCTATGTGATGGTCGAATGACCCCTTGCTCGAGAAGGGTTCGGACTTCCTTCTCAATCAGCTCCCTCTCTGCCGGGGCTGCTCGGTAAGGCTTGTGTGCTATCGGATTCTCAGTGGTAGTCTCGATATGCAGCTGCAGGTGGGGGTAGAGTCCTATCTGCTCCACCTTGGTACCAAAGATGGGTTGGAATTCGGTAAGCAGCTCACTGAGCAGTCCTTTCTGCTCCGCGTTCAGCTCTAATCCGACTGGTGCTGGAATGTCGGGGTGGACCGTCTCATGGTCATCTGCCGGACCTTGAGTTTTGGGCGCATAGTAGCTGTTGAGCAGGATAGGATCGGAGTCATCCTGCTTTGGCTCGTCGTCGGAGTCGTCTGGGTAGTAATTTTCTTCCCATTCGGCTTCCGAGACTTCGGGTCCCGAATCAGTTGCCTCGTCATCTTGATTTTCCAGAGCCATAAACTGAGAGTGGCCCTCGGTCGTCTTGCCACAAATGATCGGAATCGACTTGACCTCCTGCGGGTTGAGCTGATAAGTGAGGGTCTTGTCACCGAAGTTGATTGAGGCTCCAGCGGGTACCAGCTAGTCATTGCCGAGGAGCATGTCATAGCTAATCGCTCCTGTGACTGGGACGTCGATGGGGAGGGTCAATGACCCCACTTGGATCGGGACGATTCCGGAGTACGCCCCAGGGCTTGGATTTGTCTCCACTCGAGGTCATGAACTCGATGTTGCACTTTTCCAGGTAGTCGAATAGTCCGAGCCGTCGGACCACCACGTGGGACATGGTTGTGGTTGACGCGCCAGAGTCGACTATCGCCGTGATGCTGTGCCTGCCGATCTGCACCGGGCACTGAACCACCGAATATGACGCCATATTCAGCCTTGGGGCTTCCTTTTGTACGGCGTATGATGGCTGAGCATATACATTAGTGGCCATCGGGGTACTGGTTGATGGTCCAGAGGCGGGAGGTGCCGCTGTATCGTCTGGTAGCGTCTGCAGCACCTCGATTAGCTCCTTGCGAGCTCGGGAATAATCGCTGAGGTAATTCCACAAACTGATGTCTGCCTTGGTCTTTTTCAGTTGTTCGATGGGAAAATTTGGGGGGTCGGAAGGTTGGTGCGAGAGACGAACCGTCGAGCTGGTGCCGATTCTGCCTCGGCCCGGTCTTCCTATCATAAGTCCGCTGGTCCGGAGGCCGGCAAGCCTGGTCCATGAGGAATACGCAGTTCCTTCATTTCCTCTGCAAGAAGATCTGCTCCATTTTTGGGCTCCTCATGGAACGAGACCTTTTTGCTGTCCTTGGAGGTCCTGTCGTTCACCGAGAAGTAGAGGATTGCGTCCTCTACATCCGCCAGGGTTTTTGGGGCCTTGGATAGAATCCGCTCGCGCATGACAATGTCGGTTAGTGCGTTGATGAAGTGGCGCACGACTCCCAATTCGGTATACTCCTTCAGTTCCACGGTGATCTGTCGGAAATGATCCAGGAGGTCCAGGGCACTCTGGCCTGGCCTCTGCTTAATGGTGTGCATGTGGCCGATGATATCACTGTCAGCATTCGCCATGTAGCGCCTTCGGAATATCTTTTCGAAGGCCTCGACCGTCGTGAAATTCTAGGTTTCGACCCAGATGAGGGGGCTCCCATGTAGGGTGTTGAGGATGATATCGACCTTCCTTTCGTCGGTCGTGTCGTCCTTACATTCGATGCGCAGCTTCCGGAGGATCCCCTTCAGATATTGCTGGGCCTCCAGATACGTGGTGAAGCTTGAACTCATAGGGATCGTTCTTCTCGCCGGAAGGGAGAAGAGGGGCTCTGATACCAACGGGACAAGAGAACTTTTTATTTTTTCTTGCTTCGTTGCAGATGCCCACCGATGGATATATGGGGAATCCGACCACCATCGACCCGGATATGACCTAACGCTTCACCTGGGTCCGGCCGTCCCACCACGGGTCTTAGCCGCTCAGTCCCTTATCTCAAGGGGATCCCTCACTGGGGAACAGGCTTCACCATCTGTCTGGGCTTGCACGGACAGGTCAGTTTAGTGCATACGAGAGAGGTGTCAGAATCCTTATAATATCACCGGAAGAATACAGAGTAGCAGCGAAAAGCGAACTATTGAAACACATAATCCTTCTGCCGCTTGGGCTTCCTCGGTTGATCCTGCATGCCGGACCGACCGATTCATGCCCACAACAGTCCGAGCGGTTAGCGACCGCAAGAAACCTTCGATGACTCGATGATGGGAAGCTGAACCGTCGCGGCAAGTCAATTACCGTTACAGTTGTAACTCCCGCCGCTTAAGCTTCGACGTCCACGTCGTAACCTGGTGGGATCGGCATTCTGTTGACGCTGATAGAGTCTTCGGTTTTGGTCGCTCGGTCGGCTTGTGGCTCCCAGTCGAAGCTAATAGGGATGACGCAATACTCTCGTATGTCGTTGTACATCCCTCGAATACTTACGTCAATTGCCCTTGGAAACGGCGAGCTGGGTAGCTCTCTAAGGAATTGACGATGAAGGAATTGACGTTGATGAAGAAATTGACGATGCAATTGAAGAATGACTTCTGGGTTGAACCCTCCCTTTTTATAGGGCTCTATCGAGGCCGCTAGGGCTCTGTCAGGCGGGTCGGGGCGGCTCAGGAATCATTTGGAAGTTGCGGCTTGGGAAGTTGGTGCATAGCGGCTCGGGGCGGTTGCGTCTCGGCCTGTGAAATGAAGCGTCGCCGGGCAAGGGGTGAAAGCTTATCCTGGCAGTTGCGCTTCGAGCTGGCAGATGAAACGTTGTAGGGCGAGGGGTGAAATCCTGACCCTGTAGATGCTTTGGCGGTTAGCGGAATGGCGGCTCGTCGAGGTTGGATCATCTTGACTGCCGGACCAGGAGTGAAGCCCATTACTCTGGCGGTTGTAGATGAAGGCTGACGCGATTTCGGCTGTTGGACTAGGGGTGAAATCCGGATACTCCGGCAGTTGCAATTGCGGGTGGTGGTGCATGAAACGGTTGGGCGGTTTAGTCGGGCTCAGCTGTAAATGATGGTTGACCCTTGGGTTTACTCGACTCAGTTGTTGCAGTTACTACTCCGACAGTTAGTCGCGTCGGGGTTGAAATGGAGGTTTGGGAGTTGAATCGTTGGCCTCCGATTGATGACAAATGCCTCGTACTCGTGGTTCGGACCGTACATCCGAATCGTCAGTCTTCCGGCCGGCCACGTCTTCAAAGTCAGCTGTAATTTGGAGAAGTGGTCGGTCGCTGTTACTCGCTGGCACTCTGGCCTGGCCTCTGCTTAATGGTGTGCATGTGGCCGATGATATCACTGTCAGCATTCGCCATGTAGCGCCTTCGGAATATCTTTTCGAAGGCCTCGACCGTCGTGAAATTCTAGGTTTCGACCCAGATGAGGGGGCTCCCATGTAGGGTGTTGAGGATGATATCGACCTTCCTTTCGTCGGTCGTGTCGTCCTTACATTCGATGCGCAGCTTCCGGAGGATCCCCTTCAGATATTGCTGGGCCTCCAGATACGTGGTGAAGCTTGAACTCATAGGGATCGTTCTTCTCGCCGGAAGGGAGAAGAGGGGCTCTGATACCAACGGGACAAGAGAACTTTTTCTTTTTTCTTGCTTCGTTGCAGATGCCCACCGATGGATATATGGGGAATCCGACCACCATCGACCCGGATATGACCTAACGCTTCACCTGGGTCCGGCCGTCCCACCACGGGTCTTAGCCGCTCAGTCCCTTATCTCAAGGGGATCCCTCACTGGGGAACAGGCTTCACCATCTGTCTGGGCTTGCACGGACAGGTCAGTTTAGTGCATACGAGAGAGGTGTCAGAATCCTTATAATATCACCGGAAGAATACAGAGTAGCAGCGAAAAGCGAACTGTTGAAACACATAATCCTCCTGCCGCTTGGGCTTCCTCGGTTGATCCTGCATGCCGGACCGACCGATTCATGCCTTCAACAGTCCGAGCGGTTAGCGACCGCAAGAAACCTTCGATGACTCGATGATGGGAAGCTGAACCGTCGCGGCAAGTCAATTACCGTTACAGTTGTAACTCCCGCCGCTTAAGCTTCGACGTCCACGTCGTAACCTGGTGGGATCGGCATTCTGTTGACGCTGATAGAGTCTTCGGTTTTGGTCGCTCGGTCGGCTTGTGGCTCCCAGTCGAAGCTAATAGGGATGACGCAATACTCTCGTATGTCGTTGTACATCCCTCGAATACTTACGTCAATTGCCCTTGGAAACGGCGAGCTGGGTAGCTCTCTAAGGAATTGACGATGAAGGAATTGACGTTGATGAAGAAATTGACGATGCAATTGAAGAATGACTTCTGGGTTGAACCCTCCCTTCTTATAGGGCTCTACCGAGGCCGCTGGGGCTCTGTCAGGCAGGTCGGGGCGGCTCAAGAGTCATTTGGAAGTTGCGGCTTGGGAAGTTGGTGCATGGCGGCTCGGGGCGGTTGCGTCTCGGCCTGTGAAATGAAGCGTCGCCGGGCAAGGGGTGAAAGCCTTATCCTCCTGCCGCTTGGGCTTCCTCGGTTGATCCTGCATGCCGGACCGACCGATTCATGCCCACAACAGTCCGAGCGGTTAGCGACCGCAAGAAACCTTCGATGACTCGATGATGGGAAGCTGAACCGTCGCGGCAAGTTAATTACCGTTACAGTTGTAACTCCCGCAGCTTTAGCTTCGACGTCCACGTCGTAACCTGGTGGGATCGGCATTCTGTTGACGCTGATAGAGTCTTCGGCTTTGGTCGCTCGGTCGGCTTGTGGCTCCCAGTCGAAGCTAATAGGGATGACGCAATACTCTCGTATGTCGTTGTACATCCCTCGAATACTTACGTCAATTGCCCTTGGAAACGGCGAGCTGGGTAGCTCTCTAAGGAATTGACGATGAAGGAATTGACGTTGATGAAGAAATTGACGATGCAATTGAAGAATGACTTCTGGGTTGAACCCTCCCTTCTTATAGGGCTCTACCGAGGCCGCTGGGGCTCTGTCAGGCAGGTCGGGGCGGCTCAAGAGTCATTTGGAAGTTGCGGCTTGGGAAGTTGGTGCATGGCGGCTCGGGGCGGTTGCGTCTCGGCCTGTGAAATGAAGCGTCGCCGGGCAAGGGGTGAAAGCCTTATCGTGGTAGTTGCGCTTCGGGCTGGCAAGGGGTGAAAGCCTTATCTGCTAGTGCGGAAGTGAGGGCAGGGGGGGGAGAGGAGCGAGGGATGTGTCGCCAGAAGTCGGGGTTCGGAGAGGCGGATGGGACGCCGCTGTAAAGGGATTGGAAGAAGCTGGAGCAGGTAGAGGTCATGGTGTGGAGATCGCTAATGCTTTGCCCGTTGGGAAGGGTGATGGATGAGATCAAGGATGCTTTAATGCTTTAACCGCCAAACCCCCCACCCTTCGCGCAGTCCTCGACATTGGTGCGCGCGACAACATGGAAATTGATTCCATGGACGTCTCCAATGCGTTCCCGCAGGGCGACCTGCACGAGCGCATTTTCCTCCGGCGACCACCCGGGTTCCACGCAGCCTTCCCTGAGAACACTGTCTGGCAGCTGCGTCGCCCTGTCTACGGCTTGAAGCAGGCACCACGTGAGTGGCATGCGAAGCTGGCTGCCACCTTAACTCCTCTGCTCCCCCTCGCCAAGCATGAACAAGGAGTGATCGGCCGTTGAGGGAGTGAAGCCGATCTCCTCCAACACTTCACGCAGCTTCAAGTACCACTACCTAGGGGCTTGCTTGAGCCCATAGAGGGCCTTCTTCAGCTTCCACACGCTGCCGCTACCATCGTCAAATTCGACGGTTGGGAAGTTGGGTAGACTTTTCTCCCGACATGGGAGAGAAGTTGGGAAGGCCCCGCCAGTAAGGGCTCCTTTGGGTCGGGCGTCGCTTCATCGTCCCCAATGTCCGACCCTGCATCACCGCTGCTAGGAGGCAGTCGGATCTACTCGGGGGGACAACCAACGGTCGTTGACAAGCAGCAGCATTTCAAGAAAATTTAGCTCTTGACGGGTGATGAAACCCGCTTCCCAAAAAAAAAAAAGTGAGAATTCCCAGTCCGGAACAAGGGCAACACCGACCAACCGCTTCTCCAAATTACAGCTGACTTTGAAGCCGCGGCCGGCCGGAAAACTGACAACTCAGGGATCAATCCGAATCGCCAATACGAGGCATTTGACAAGAGACCAGGCATATTCCCATTAGTTGGAGGACAACGATTCAACACCCAGAACCTCCATTTCGACCCCGACGCGACTAATTGTAGGAGAAGTAACTGTAACAGCTGGATCGAGTCAATCGAAAGGTCAACTTCAATTACAGCCGAGCGCGATCAAATCGCCCGACCGTTCATGCACCAACACCAATCGCCTTCACATCCGAGCCCGAACCGCGGCTAACTGGTCGGACCGCAATTTCCCGAGATATACCAACTTCCATCCGCAAATGCAGCTGCTGGAGCATTGGGTTTCACTCCTGGTCCGGCAGCCGAGTTGCATCAACCTCCATCTTCAACCGCCAGAGCATTGGGTTTCGCTCCTGGTCTGGCAACCGAATCACCCAAGGGAATTCAACAAGGCAGGATTTCACCCCTGGCCCCGCATCACAACTCCCAGAAAACGACAAGGTACGGGAATCACCCCTTGGCCCGTCATGAAATCGACAAACCATCACCGGGACCAGTGCTTCACTCCTCGCCCAGTGACGATTCATCTTTCAAACCGAAGCGCCGTTGGCCTCCACTCGTTATCGCCGAAGATTATGGATTTCACTCCTGGCCCCGCAATGACTCTTGTGCCAGCCCGAGGCGCAACCGCCACGAGCCGTCATTTCGCTAGCCGACTAAACATCTACAGGATCAGGATTTCACCCCTCGCCCTGCAACGCTTCACCTGCCAGTTCGAGGCGCAACTGCCCCGGATCGCCATCGCCAAGATAAGGCTTTCACCCCTCGCCTAACAACGCCTCATTTTACTGCCCAAGTCCTAACCGTCCGAGCCGCCATGCACCAACTTCCAAAACCGCAACCTCCAAGACGACCCTTGAGCAACTCCAACCCATCCGACAGAGTCCCACAAGAGAAGGGAGGGCCCTATAAGAAGGGTGTCCCACTACGGGTCTTAGCCGCTCAGTCCCTTATCTCAAGGGGATCCCTCATTGGGGAACAGGCTTCACCGTCTGTCTGGGCTTGCACGGACAGGTCAGTTAAGTGCATACAAGAGAGGTGTCGGAATCCTTATAATATCACCGGGAGAATACAGAGTAGCAGCGGAAAACGAACTATTGAAGCATATTATTCTACTCAATTGCTCTGCTCTTCTCAATGTTGATTTGCCCCTATTTTGAACCACTTCGGGTCTTCCGAGCTTCTAAGGACGGATGACCTGATGTCAGACACGAGCTAGGAATGTACCCTTAGCAGATCTCCCCTCCGATTATGAAATCGAAGATGGAGAAATTTTGCTTGACAACGAGGGCCGCCCGGCGACGAGATATGGCCGATGGGTCCGAGGCATGTACAACGACATCAAGGTCTATCGCGAGTTCCTAATTAGCTATGACAAGGGATCGGAGATCAACCTCGAGGTAGTAACAAAATCCGTGGATTCCATCAACTTCAATGAAAAGCCGAAGACTATGGTCCCACCCAGCTTCGACGAGGTCCTCAAAGCTTAAGTAAAATGAGTTACAACTGTAACGGCAATTGACTTGGTGAAGTCGGTCTGGAGGAGGAAAAGCTTGGTGAAGTCGGGATAGACGAGGATCGGCGTGCTGGTCAGGGCATTCTTCAGCTTGTCAAATGCCTCTTTGTAGTCGTCGGTCCACTCGAATTCCGCATCCTTATAATATCACCGAGATCTTTATAATATCACCGGGAGAATACGAGAGAGGTGTCAGGATCCTTATAATATCACCGGGAGAATATAGAGTAGCAGCGGAAAGCGAACTATTGAAGATTATTATTCTACTCAATTGCTCTACTCTTTATACTTCCGGACCCATCTTTCCTATCAGGCGGTTATTCCAGTCCCAGATGCAGCTTGGCAACCGCATGTAACCTCCGTGCAGCCCAACTGCAGTCGGTTGTATGCGGCTTGGCAACCGCCTCCAACCTCCTGCCGTTTGGGCTTCTCGGTTGATCCTATATGCATCCGGACCGGCCGATTCATGCCCACAACGGTCGCCAACCGTTGGGTGTAATAGCTGTCGAGCAGGATAGTACCGGTGTCGTCCTGATTCATGTTGTCGTCGGATTTGTCGGGAGTATCCGAATAATCTTCTCTTCAATCAACTTCCGAGATATCAGACTTCGAATCAGATGCTTCATTGTCATCTAGGTTCTCCATGTTCATGAACTGGGAATGACTATCGGTTGTCGTTCCGTAGAGGATTGGGATGGTCTCGACCTCTTGCAGGCTGAGCTGGTAGGTGAGGGTTTTATAGCCGAAGTTGATGGAAGCTCCGGCGGGTACTAACCAATCGTTGTTAAGGAGCATGTCGTAGCTAATCGCTCCGGTAACCGGGACGTGGATGAGAAGGGTCAGCGACCCCACTCGGATCGGGACGTTGTGGAGTACGCCTCATGGCTTGGACTTGTCCCCACTTGATGCCATAAACTCGATGTTGCATTTTTCTGGGTAAATTGAGCGGACCGAGGCGTCGAACTACCACGTGAGATAAGGTAGTGGTCGATGCTCCGGAGTCAACTATTGCCGTAATGCTGTGCCGGCCGATTTGCACCGGACGCTGGACAACCGAATATGAGGTCATGTTCAATCTTGGAGTTTTCTCCTGTATTGCGTAAGATGGCTGAGCGTATGCATTAGTAGCCATCGGGGTACTAGTTGATGGTCCTGGTGCAGCAGGTATTGTCACATCGTCGGGCAGCGACTGCAACACCTCGATCAGCTCCATGCGGGCACGGGAGCAGTCGCCCAAGTAATTCCAGAAACTAATGTCATCTTCGGTATTTTTCAGCTGCTCGATGAGCAGATATCGGTTGGTTGGGACGCTGGAACGGGAAACGAACCGTCGAGCAAGTGCCGATTGTGCTTCGGCGCGTCGGCGGATCTCTTCCTGCGCCTCTTCCACCGTCCATCCCTGAGGGTCTCGAACCAGATTCTGTCGGGTATGTTTGGCTCCGATTAATGCATAGGCTTTCGCATCAGCCTCGAGGAAGGCAGCTATGAAGAATTTCTCTTCCACGGTCTGCATCATGTTGCTCAGACGGGTTATCCTCTTAATCGGGCATTCACAAACAAAATGCCGTGGTGCCTTGCAGATGTAGCATGTGGTCGGAACAGTCTTCCTCTCATAAGTCCTATATTAAGTAGGACGGCTGGACAGGTTTATGAGAAGAATGCGTAACTTCTTCATCTCATCTGCAAGAAGGTCAGCTCCCCCCTTGGATTCCTCCTGGAACATGACCTTCTTGCTGTGCTTGGTGGTCTCACTATATGCCGAGAAGTAGATGATCGCGTCCTCTACTTCTGCCATAGTTTTCGGGTCCTTGGAGAGGATCTGCTCGCGCATAACTATGTCGATCAGTGTGCTGATGTACTGACGCACAATCCCCTCTTCCATGTACTCCTTCAGTCCGAAGATGATTTGCTGAATGATCCAGGAGGTCTAAGGCACTTTGCCCCGACCTCTGCTTGACGGTGTGCATATATCCGATGATATCGCTGTCAGGGTTGGACATGTACTGACTTTTGAACGCCCTCACGAAGTCGTCCACCTTCTTGAAATCTTGTGCCTCCGCCCATATGAGGGGACTTTCTTGTAGGGTGTACGAAATGATGTCGATCTTGCGGTCTTCGGTAGTGTCATCCTTACACTCGATGCGCAGTTTCCGGAGGACCCCTTTCAGATATTGCAAGGCCTCCAGATACGTACCGAAATTTGAAACGTGACTCATGATGATCGTTCTTTTCGTCAAAAGGGAGAAGAGTTGCTCTGATACGAATCGGAGAACTGAACTTTTTTCTCTTTTCTTGGTTAGTTGCGCGTGTCTTTTGATAGTTTTCCTCGTTAGACAAGCAGGGGATCCTCTGTCACCCGGCTCTGGGTTATAACCTAACGCCTCGCCTTAGACCGGTAGTACCAAATCGGATATGACCGCCCAGTCTCTAAGGACGCGGTGAAAGTAGACGATCGATCGTCAGTCGCGATCGATGTGCGGATTGGATACCCTATTAGCTATGCTGTAACCATGTTGCAGTTCGTATTTTGGCCAAAATTTCTGTACAGTGCGTGAATGCGACTGATTACTGATCGCGAGAGATCTGTCAATTCTAAGTGGCGATCGTTACAATGTCGCGATCGCCACGTTTCGCCAATCGATCTGCCCAATCGATTGTGGGGCTCGATATTTGCAGATGATCCTGCGATATTTGCACTTTTACCGCGTCCTAATCCACAAGGGGATTCGTTACTGGGGAATAGGTCTCACCGCCTATCTGGGCATGCCCGGTAATTCCAGCGATTATTGGTGAACCGAGGGGATGCAGACAAAATCGTTTGTATAATCAACGAGGTAATACACAGTCGGAAGTGATTTCAGCCTCAGAATTACTCTGCTCTTCATACTCGGGATCTGACTACTTTGTAAGCAATTATTTCGGTCCCACATGCGGCTTGGCAAACCGCATGTAACCTCCATGCACCCGGACTGCAGCCGATTGTCTACAGTTTGGCAACCGTACCCAACCTCTTGTCATCGGACTCCCAGTCGGTTGATCCTGCGTACGCCTCTTCGGTTGATCGTGCATGCACCTGGACCAGCATTGATTCACATCTGCGTTGGTTTAAGAGGCTAGGGCACAACTGCAAGTAACATCCGTTGACTCGGCGCTCGGAAAGTTGACTCGCTATGGCAAGTTACTTGTTACTGTTGAAAAAAAGAAATTAATTGAAATAGATGAACCCAAGTGACTATTCTGTTTCGAACCCCTTTTGTGGCGATCTCCCTTGCGCCCATCCCCCCTTGTGCCCATCCCTCGTTGTGCCCATCACCCCTAGCATTTCTTCATCTGTCCTTCCCGCCCCCTCCACTTTGGTCCCTCTCCTATTCGTTCGTGCGCCATCCGCGCTTTCATCCTCGTTACTACAGGCCCTGTTTGACAACAAGGAGGAGAAGCTCGGCATGCTGGACCAAGTGCTTCAGTACCTCTCCCAAACGGGCCTCGATGGAACGGGACCAACTGGAACGGGCGCTGACAATGCGAGGCCGAATGAAACGACAACGAATAATGGGACGGGCATGGAAGAAACCGCTGCGGATGGGCATGAGGGGGCGGGCAGAGGGGAGAGCAAGAGGGAGAGTGGCGTGCGTGCGTTGCCAGGCCTCAATGCTCTTGACATCCCTGTGCCTAAAATGGTGGGTGTTTTGTGTTGCTGTACCCCGAATTCTGAGTACACCATAAGTTTGTATGTAAAAGGGCATGTTGCGCATGATGTGGCAGGCACCAGCCGTGCCCCACTCACACGTGCCTCTCTTTGTACCATTCCCCACTACCCTTTTGTTTCCCATTCCACCCGACCCCACCCCACCCCACAACACAACACGCCACACCATGGTATGCCACGCCATGCTACACCATGGCACACCATGCCATGCCATGCCTCACACCACACAACACCACACTAGGCCATGCCACATCACACAATACCACACTATGCCACGCCATACCACACCACGCCATGACATGTTGTCGCCTGCAGGAGACTCTTCTGGTGTGGGGAAGCCGAGATTCCATCTTTCCTCTCTCTGTGGCACATCGCATGCACAGGTGGGAAAGTGAGCGTCCCGCAGTATACACATGATGCCATGCTCATGTGATGCCATGCTCATGTGATGCCATGCTCATGTGCTGCCATGCTCATGTGATGCCATGTTCATGTGCTGCCATGCTCATGTGATGCGATGCTCATGTGATGCCATGCTCATGTGCTGCCATGCTCATGTGGTGGTGTCATGCCCTTATGAGGCCATTCTAGTTTGAGGCCATGCATGCTGAAATGATGGGCATGGTCGTGAGGTGCCATGCACATGTGCTTCTCCCCATCCTGTCCCCCCTTGGCTAATCCTTTGCAGCCACTTTGGGCCCGTCGCATCATTAGAGATACTGGAGGGAGCATCACACGCACTCAACATCCATCGGCCAAAGCCCTTCAACGATGCTGTCGTGCACTTCCTTCTCCATGGGAGAAGTGTCGACTCGCCTTCAAGTGCATGAATACAACATGAATACAAACACAGATGGGAAATTATTTGTAGGTTTCTTTGTTTTCAAAGGTCGCAGACCAGGGCTCGGGTTTGCAGTGTAATTTACCCTTCTACACTGATTATAAGGGTAAAAT
This sequence comes from Closterium sp. Yama58-4, assembly GCA_947470075.1. Taxonomy (NCBI): domain Eukaryota; kingdom Viridiplantae; phylum Streptophyta; class Zygnematophyceae; order Desmidiales; family Closteriaceae; genus Closterium; species Closterium sp. Yama58-4. The sequence continues at coordinate 1,335,473 of CANIUD010000621.1, read as the reverse complement.
TTAGGGTCTACACTGATGTGTTCGGTTAATTTTTTTGTGAATTAGTGTTACACTGATCTGTAGCGACTTATGCCACACTGATGCCTTGGGGTAAATTTCCCCTTAGCAAAGATCACACTGAAGAGCGTACAGGGAGGGACCCCCCCCCCCCCCCCCCCCCTCTTTTTCCCCGACATTTGTCAAATCGTGATTTCCGCAAATCACGCAAATACCGAGGTTTCATTCCGTGCAGTACGTGCGTTCGTGTCCGATTGGTCAGTTGTGATTGCTTCCCTTGCCAGCACGCCACGAAACCGAACATTGGCATCAACTACAGTTAGGGCGCGTGTGATTTTTTTTCTAGGTTCAGAAATCAGGTCGAACTTAGCATGGTTAACACCTTCGTGAATGTCGCCAAAAGAGTCTGGCAAAAACTTTCCAATCTGAACACATGACAAGTGCGACCTGAATATATGAACTCGACTCGACTCATTAAAGCCCGAGGTCAGCATGGTAAAATTTCAAGTTATGTGGATTTGAAATAGGCTATAGGTGACGGTTTGCGAAACCTATTTCGGTTGAGTGGCTTTGGCGAGGACAGCTTTTCTCCGCAAGCAAATTGAACATTTCGTGCATATCAAACCTGCGAACCTCACCAACGCAAAGCGAAAAGTGGGTCGCATGAAAAGAAGACAGCCAATCAGAAGGTTTCGCACAACTGACCACTCGTACGACGCGCAAGGAAAGTGTGGCTGCACTAGAAGTCCCTGCGAAGATTCAACTCGACTGTGCTCACGGGAAATATAATATCAGAGCTACGCACGTCCTACCGCTAACAACGCCACCTACTCAGACTGATATCGGTAAAAAAGTTTGACACCGATTGAGTAGGCTTTCATAGTTGCCGTCACTCATTGTACTTGAAACGGATTTGAGTTAGAGTGTAAGTCGGAAGTAATCGCTTCCCCTATGAGCTGCGCAGATTTTGTCGCACAAGAACAAGTCACTGTGCGACAGTGCATCGTGCGACTCGCTGATCCTGTCAGCAAGTCCGTTATCCACTCGCACCGATTTCTTACTGCAAAGCAGCATACAACCTGAGCGGACGAGCAGCGAGAAGATTGAATGGGGGCGGACCTGCCGGGCAGGTCAACACGGGGACTGCGGAAGGCGGAGAGGGAGGGGAGCGGAGAGGGAGGGAAGAGGCGGAGAGGGAGGGGAGAGGCGGAGAGGGAGGGGAAACGCGCAGAGGGAGGGAAGAGTCGGATAGAGAGGGGAGAGGCGGAGAGGGAGGGGAGAGACGGAGAGGGAGGGAAGAGGGGGATAGGGAGGGGAGAGGCGGAGAGTGAGGGGAGAGGTGCAGAAGGGGACGACGAGGAAGGGGATGAGGCGCGGATTCCCCTGATTCCCCTCCTTTCCCCCACTTGCTTCCCCTCCTTTCCCCCCCTGCTTCCCCTCCGTTCCCCCCTTGCATTCCCTCCTTTCCCACCTTGCGTCCCCTCCTTTTCCCCCTTGCTTCCCCTCCTTTCCCCCCATGCTTCCCCTCCTTTCCCCCCTTGCGTCCCCTCCTTTCCCCCCCTGCTTCCTCTCCTTTTCCCCCTTGCATCCCCTCCTTTTCCCCCCTGCTTCCCCTCCTTTCCCCCGCTGCTTCCCCTCCTTTTCCCCCGCTGCTTCCCCTCCTTTCCCCCGCTGCTTCCCCTCCTTTCCCCCCTTGCGTCCCCTCCTTTCCCCCCCTGCTTCCCCTCCTTTTCGCCCTTGCTTCCCCTCCTTTCCCCCCTTGCTTCCCCTCATTTCCGCCCCTGCTTCCCCTCCTTTCCCCCCTTGCGTCCCCTCCTTTCCCCCCTTGCGTCCCCTCCTTTCCCCCCTTGCTTCCCCTTGTTAGAAGTAAGGGAGAAGGGTGATTGACTATCGAGTGATTTTGGTACAAGTAGAGAACCCTAAGGGGTTGTACCCCACATTGTCTACCCCACTATAGCCTACCTAGATTATAACATATAGATATAGTTTGACACACCCCCATAGGCAAAGTGGGGGAGAACAAGGGGTCACAAGACCAGTCAAGAGAAGCAAAGCAAGCTCAGGGTGGATCACAACGTCACCACACACTCTGAGCACAAGCAAAGGGCCACAAGGCCAGTCCACATGCAAAAGTATATATGCAACAGTAGCAGTACAGTGATCTCTACCTAACAACACCCAACATGCAAGTATATATATAGATCACAGTACAAACAAGGTCACGAGTTGAGCAAGTGAGACGATATTGGCACCAGGCCTAACAGAGTACACAGATGCTGATGATCACCAGACGGAAGTGTCTTGGTGAATATATCAGCAGTGTTGGCCCGAGTGGCCACGTGAGTAAGACGAAGCTGACCACGCTGCTGCAACTCTCGAGCCAAGAAGTAACGCAGAGCGATGTGCTTCGTTCTGTGCTCCAGTCTGTGCTCCTAACACAAGGCAATGGCAGCCTTGTTGTCTACGTACAGAACTGGAGGGGAACGAGGCCGCTCTCCAAGGTCGGTCAGAAGGTAGGTGAGCCAGCGTAGCTCCTGTGCAGCCATAGCTGTGGTCAGATCTCAGCCTCACAACTGGAGCTGAGAACAGAAGAAGAGCGTGTAGACCGCCAAGAAACAGAACCAGAGCCAAGGCTGAACGTGTAACCCTGTGACGACCGCTATGTAGCCAGGTCGTCAACCAAAGAAGCGACCGGGTGTCAAGTGAGAACAACGTCACCCCGTCCTTCAAACACCAGCCCCATGCCCGACGTACTGCACAAGTAGCGTAACACCCTCTTAGCAGTCTCGCAGTGCTCTCGCCGGTGTCTCCCAGGTGCAACGTAGCGAGCCAGGATGCTAAGAGGGTACGCAAGGTCAGGTCGTGTGCAGGTCATCACGTACATGAGGCAGCCCACAAGCTCTGGATACGGGCCACTCGGCTCTACGGACTCATCCGAAGGCAGAGCTGAGAGCGAGTGACTGGTAGGCAGAGGAGTGGACTGTGGTGAGGAGAACTGGAAGCCGAAGCGCTGAAGGACCTGCTGCACCATGTGTGACTGAGTCAGGGTGATGGTGCGGCGTGCTCTGTCCCGGGTAATCTGCAAGCCAAGGTAACTGCGCAGCTCACCCAGGTCTGTGCACGTGTGTCTCTTCTGCAGCTCCGACTTCACAAGGGTGAGTGCCTCAGTGTCAGCAGTGGCAAAGACCAAGTCGTCGACGTACACGAGGATGTAGAACGGCGGCAGCGAGGTGTCAGTGCGCAGAAACAGCGACGGGTCAGCAGTGGAAGGAGCAAACCCAAGAGCCGCAAGTGTCGTCCTTAGTGTGTCGTGCCACTCACGAGGCGCCTGACGGAGACCGTAGACTGGCCGCCGGAGGCTCCACTGGGTACCAGGAGGGAACGCCCCAGTGAAGCCAGGTGGGCGGCGCAGCCAGATCTCCTCGTGCAAGCTGCCCTGCAAGAAAGTTGTGCTGAAGTCAAGAGAGTGAAGCTCGTAGTCACGCTAAGCGGCAACGTGCAGCAGCACCCGAAGAGTAGTCATCTTCGGGGTAGGGGAGAAGGTCTGGAAGAAGTCAACTCCCTGTCGCTGACTGAAGCCTCGTGCAACGTAACGAGCCTTGAAGACAGGCGGAGAACCCGGCGGCCGCTTCACCCTGAAAATCCACATGCCATCGACGATGTTCGCCCCAGGAGGGGGAACCTCGTCGACGTAAGTGCCTGTGGACTTCCAGGATGCCATCTCTGCGTCCATGGCTGTCTGCCACTGAGAGGAGTAGTCACCCGAGATCGCCTCTGCGTAAGAGCGCGGGGTGGGGATGTCCAGTGCATCCGGGTCTCCCTCAGGGGCAAGCAGCATGGCCATGAGATGAGGCGCAGCGATGGCAAGACAGTCAAAGTCCTCCTGCCTGTCCTCAAGGACGTCCGTGCCTAGAGCACACTCACCCCCGACGGACGGAGGACAGACAGACTCAGACTCAGCAACTAGATTAGTAGCGTAGTCGAGACGACAAGCAGCAGCAAAGTCAACAAGCTCAGTGACCAAGGCAGACGCAGCAGCGGACTCAAACGAAGGGTCAGTGACAACAGTGGCCAACAGACGCGTGACAGTAGGGTGAGCAGCACGAACCAGGTCAGACTCAGGGTCCGGAACGTCAGGCAGAGAAGACGCAGGAGGAGACGGCAGGGGAACGCGCAGAGGAACAGAGGAAGGACGAAGTGCCATAATGTGAACACCTGGCACAGGGGGAGGACGTGGACGAGGCACACGACGAGTAGTGCGAACAGGCGAGGCAGGACGAGACGCAGGCTCACGACGCTCTGAAGGCGACTCAGACTGCACTGGGTAAGGAGACGGCGCAGGCAGCGGAGAGCCGGGCTGTAACGGGAGGCCAGTAGAAGACGGGAGGGTAAGAACCTGGCGAAGCACGGTGTCAGGCGGCGGCAGGGACGACGGAGACGACGGAGCGAAAAACAGGCGCGATTGTGCCGTACCACCAACTCAAGGGTCCGCAGCACTACTAGCCCCGGCAGCTCCAGCACCCGAAGTACAAGCACCTCCGCGATCAGTAGCACTCGGACGTACCACCAGCACCTCCAGCACCAGCAGCACCACCAGCTCCAGCAGTCGCAGTACCTCCAGCACCAGCAGCACCCTCGCCTCCAGCGCCAGCAGCTCCAGCGCCTCCAGCAGCAGCAGCTCCAGCGTCTCCAGCGTCAGCAGCTCCAGGGGCTCCAGTGCCAGCAGCTCCAGCTCCAGCACCAGCAGCAGAAGCACCCCCAGAACCAGCACCTCCAGCTCCAGGGTCTCCAGCCTCAGTACCTCCAGAAGCAGCACCCCCAGTACAGCACCTCCAGCAGCAGGGTCTCCAGCCTCAGGACCCTCAGCAGCAGCACCCCCAGAACCAGCACCTCCAGCTCCAGGGTCTCCAACTCCAGGGTCGACAGCACCAGCTCCAGGGTCTCCAGCTCCAGCGCCTCCAACTGCGGCACCTCCAGTCCTGGCAGCTCCAGCAGCTCCGGTACGAGCACCTTCAGAACCAGAAACACTAGCACTCACAGCGCCTCCACTACGAGCAGCTCCAGCAGCTCCAGTCTCAGCACCCCTAGCAGTAGTACCTCCAGCAGCAGGACCTCCAGCTCCAGCAACACGACTCCTCAGGCGGGTACGCCACGCAAGCCACTCTCGTAGCTGCTGTGGTGAGAGAGGTCCCCGCCTGTAAACAAGATCCTGAGGAACGCCAGCTGACTCAGCACCCCCCGACCCGGCACCCTCCGGCTCAGCACCCTCAGGCTCCGCACTCGAAGGCCAAGCACCCCCAGGCTCCACACCTCCCAGCACCTCACGCACAGGCTCAGCACCCCCAGACGCAGCACCCCGAGTAGCACCACCCCCAGCAGCACCAGAGACAACAGGAACCGGCTCAGCCGGGGCGTCAGCAGCAACGTCACCCCCCTCAGCTGGGCCAGAGGTGTCAGAAGTGACCTCCAAAGGCTCAGCCAAGGGGAGTGGGTCTACCTGAGACACACCTGAGGGAGCAGGACCCTGAGGGGGGAGGGGGTCTACCGGAGGGGGACCTGGAGCGAGGAAAAGCGGCGGGGGAGGGAGAGGGGCAGTGCGGTAGGGGAAGAGACGGTAGAAAGGAACCGGCTCGTCATAGGTGACGTCCTGGGAGGCGAAGACCCTGCGCGAGGTGGGGTGGTAAAACTGCCAGCCAGGCGCGGCAGGGACAAAGCCAAGGAATGCACAGGGAATGGTGCGGGAGGAGAGCTTGTCCGCGGACGTATCGCAGACAAGGGCACGAGCACCCCAGACCCGGAAGCGCGACGCATCGCCAACCTTCCCCGTCCAACGCAGTGTGGGCGAGGTGTCCAGCACGGACACACGGGGCCAGAGGTTGAGCTAGTGCGCAGCAAACCGGACTGCAAACGGCCACAGGAAATGGGGAGCCGCCGCATGGATCAAGGAGGTACGAGCGATCTCCATGACCAAACCAATGCGGCGCTCAGCAACCCCATTTTGCTGCGGTGAGCCCGGAAGCGTGAACGACTGCTCGATGCCCTCCCCCTGACAGAAGGCCCGCAAGAGGTCGGAGGAGAACTCACCACCTCTGTCAGAGTGCAGACGCAGGACAGGAAGGTATGACCGGAACCGGCGGCGGAGCTGGAGACGAACTGCTCGGATCCAAGGGATCAGGACAGCAGGGACTTCACCACCTTTGGTGCGCAAGGGGAAGACCGTGGTGTAACGCGAGTAGTCGTCGACAACCAGCAGAAAGTACCGCGCGCCGCCCTGTCCAGTGACGCGGGCTGGGCCCCACACGTCCAGGTGGAGGGTCTGCAAGGGAGCCTCTGTCAGGGGGAACGAGGAGGAATGAGGAGCGGCGCGCTGCCGCCCCTCGACGCAAGGAAGGCAGGGCGGCGCAGGCGAGGCAGGGAGGGGAGGCAGAGACCTGGGAAGACCAGACACAAGGAGGCGACGGTGCATGCCACGTAGACGAGGCAAGGAGGGGTGACCCAGACGGTGGTGCCAGAGAAGAGTCTGGTGCGACAGGGAGCGACACTCACAAGGGGAGGCTACCAGACCTGACGCAGACACCTGACCAACAGCAGCGGCCAAAGGAGACGCAGTCGTCAGTGTGTAAAGACTCGACCCTGGCCGACGAGTGAACGTGGCCAGGTGACGGCCAGTCTGTGCACACGTGCAGATCGCCACACGCTGCCATGCAGGGGTGAAGGTATTAACCCCTGCATCCTGAAGGGCAGCGTTGCTCACCAAGTTCGTCGAGAACGAGGGGAGGTGGAGACCTGACAGTGAGCCAGACGGGACCGCTGGGCACGGAAGAACAGTGGAGGAACGTGCAAGAACTGGGCCCCCGGAGGGGTCAGCCAGGCGGACTGGAACAGGTGCTGGGAGAGGTGTGAGTGCAGTACTGTCACGGAAGAAACAGCGGGAAGCACCTGAGTCAAGCGTGAAGGTGTGCAAGGCCTCAGCAGGCGCAGTACCTGAGAGAGCAGACTCGCTTGCTCCTAAGGCAACTGACTCTATTTATGGAGGAGCAGACTCGCTCACACCTAAGGCAACACCTTCTATACCTGGGTCAGGCGGCATACACAGATAAAAGTCACCATCAGCACTAACTTCCAATGCATACATAGCAGAGATAATAGCATCAAAGTCAAGAGCAAAAATGTCTACACCAGCCCGATACAGCTCATGCCAGCGAGGGCGGTCTAACTCCTCGCCCATCTCCTCACGCCAGGCGTCGTCAAGGCGGGAGAAGCAGCGGTACTGGGTGTGGAACTTGTTGCACGTCTGACCCTTGCGGTCACCTGTGCGAATGACATAAGGGCAGCGACCACCACCCCCAGACTTCCCACGCTGAGCAAGCCACTCACGAAGCTGCTGGGATGTCTGGGGACGCTGCTACTGCTGCTGGCTCTGGCCAGCGCCAGTGCCTCCACCCCGACCGCCACCGTTGCCGCCGCCACCGCTGCCGCCACCGCCGCTGCCACCCCCTCCGCCTCTAGTGCCTCCACTGCCACTGCCACTCCCGCCAGCACTCCCACCACCAGCTCCTCCGCCACCTCCTCCTCCTCCACCTCCTCCACCACCACCCCCCATGTTGCCACCTCCGCTACCCTTGGCTCCCTTGCCCTTGCCGTTGCGGCGCCTCCCACTAGGAGCAGAAGCAGCACCAGCAGACTCAGCACCAAGGAAGTCAACAGCAGCAGCAGTAGCGAAGGAGGGGGCGAGGGGAGAGGGAGAGCACCCCTCAAAGATGGGGGAGTGAGGAGCGCCACGAGCAGCAACTACAGCAACTATACTCTTCTCTGCTGCAAGGAGTTGCTCCTCTAGGAGGTCGACAGTGAGCTCGGTGGGACAGCGAGCGAGAAAGTGGTCCCTGACCGAGCTAAGCGAGTCAGGGAGACGGGTGACTATGAAGTGGAGGGTCCAGTACATCGGAGGCGGGTTCTTAGCACAAAACTCGTTGGGGAGGGCGGCGCGAAGGCGAGTGTCACTAGTGCGAAGGTGGGTGATCGGCAACGGTGGGAAATGTGGACAACTCGGGAAACAGGTACGGCAGCATGAGGCGGCTAAGCTCAGCAGTGGCAGGGGAGGAGTATCGAGCAACTACAGCGTCGTACAGGGCTTTGGCGGTTTTGTGCTCGCCAAAATGCTTAAGTTCGGCTAGCGGTAGGTGGTTGCGAATGGCTAGGCGGGCAGCAGCGTCACGAGTCTGCTACTGGGAACGGACGCTAAGCTCAGCTGCAGCAGCAGGGGCGACGGATGCACCAGACGTGTGGTCAAAAAGCGAAACATTGTCTTTGCTATCGCTCATTAAGAACAGGTGCAGATCATCTAGCCAGGGTTCGAACTGAATCGGGCGGCCCTCAGCATCGAATGAGAGAACGCGGAGGGTGGCCATAGCTGCCGGCGCAAGACTAGCAGGCAGAGCAATGGAAGGCAAGAAGCAGGAGCGGCGTGCTAGAGCGTAGCAGGCAGCCGCGGCAGAGGCAGGCGGTGCACGGGGCTACAGGCGATCGGCAGGGCTGCAGGGCAGGCCGCGCGCAGGGTGTGGCGGGCGGCTGCGGCAGCAGGGAGGGCGGCGCACGGGGCTGCAGGGCAGCGTGATGGGCAGCGCGCGGGCGCAGGAGGCAGCCGCGTTAGCAGGGCGGGCGGCGCACTGGGCTGCGGGGGAGCGCAACGGGCGGCGCGCAGGCGCAGCACACAGCCGCGGCAGCAGGGCGGGCGGCGCACGGGGCTGCGGGGCAGGGCGACGGGCGGCGAGTGGGTGCAGCAAACAGCCGCGGCAGTAGGGAGGGCGGCGTGCGGAGCTGCGGGGCTGCGCGACGGGGCTCGCGGGCTGCTAGCGGGCAGCGCGCGGGCCTGCAGGGGCTGCGCACGGGCTACGCGGGCAGCGGGCGGGTCGCGCGGGCTGCTAGCAGGTGGCGCGCTGGCCAGCAGAGGCGACGTGAGGGCTGCTAGCGGGTGGCGCGCTGGCCAGTAGAGGCGACACGCACGGCTGAGCGACGTAGGGTAGGGCGCGGGGTAGGGTGGTAACCGGCGGAAGCGGTTGGTGGGCCCTTAAACACGGTCCTAAAGCGGTCCTAAGGACCTAATCGCTCTTAAAACCATGTTAGAAGTAAGGGAGAAGGGTGATTGGCTATCGAATGATTTTGGTACAAGTAGAGAACCCTAAGGGGTTGTACCCCACATTGTCTACCCCACTACAGCCTACCTAGATTATAACATATAGATATAGTTTGACACCCCTCCTTTCCCCCCTTGCTTCCCCTCCTTTCCCCCTTTGCTTCCCCTCCTTTCCCCCCTTTCTTCCCCTCCTTTCCCCCCTTGCTTCCCCTCCTTTCCCCCTTGCTTCCCCTCCGTTCCCCCCTTGCTTCCTCTCCTCTCCCCCTCTGATTCCCCTCCTTTCCCCCCGTGCTTCTCCTCCTTTTTCCCCTTGCGTCCCCTCCTTTCCCCCCTTGCATCCCCTCATTTCCGCCCCTGCTTCCCCTCCTTTCCCCCTTGCTTCCCCTCCTTTCCCCCCTTGCTTCCCCTCCTTTCCCCCCTTGCTTCCCCTCCTTTCCCCCCTTGCGTCCCCTCCTTTCCCGCCCTGCTTCCCCTCCTTTCCCCCCTTGCGTCCCCTCCTTTCCCCCCTTGCGTCCCCTCCTTTCCCTATCCTCCCTCTTCTTACGGTACTTCCTTCTTTCCCTCTTGCCCCTGCTTCCCTCTTTTCCCTCTTCCCTACCTCCCCTATCTCCCTTGTTTGACTTTTGTCTTGTTCCCCCTCCCCACCCCTCGTATTCCCTCCCTCTCCCTGGCTATTGCAGTGACTTCACTGAAGATTTCCCTGGTACTGCAACTCGTCTCAGCCCATCATCCCATGCCATGCTCGTAGAGAAACCAGCTCCCCTCATGTCTTTTTCAAGGCCTTGAGAAAGGTATACACCTTGTGCCTTTGAGATGGATATTTCCAACAGTATTACAGTATCATGCTTGCATACAACAGGCAAGAAACATGTGGTGGTACGGTGTAAAGCATCGACTAGCTGCTGTCTGTTAGAATCTAGCAGCAGGAATGGGTGAACTAGCAGCATGCAGGAGTACAAGTAGTAAACCCTAATTGGGTTGTACCCCATATGGGCTACCCCACTACAGCCTAGACAATATGCAGCATATATGTTTGACACACCCCCATAGGCAAAGTGGGGGAGAACAAGGGGTCACACGACCAGTCAAGAGACGCAAAGCAAGCTCAGGGTGGATCACAACGTCACCACACATTCTGAGCACAAGCAAAGGGCCACAAGGCCAGTCCACATGCAGAGATATATATGCAACAATAACAGTGCAGTGATGACTACCTAGCAAGAGCAGGCATGCATGTATATATATAGATCACAGTACAAGCAGAGACTACAGCAAGTGTGGAAACGTAGGCACAAGACCTAACAGGGTACAAAAGCGCTGATGATCACCAGACGGAAGTGCCTTGGTGAATATATCAGCAGTGTTGGCCCAAGTGGCCACGTGACGAAGACGAAGCTGACCTCGCTGCTGCAACTCTCGAGCCAGGAAGTAACGCAGAGCGATGTGCTTCGTTCTGTGCTCCAGTCTATGCTCCTCACACAAGGCAATGGCCGCCTTGTTGTCAACGTACAGAACTGGAGGAGAACGAGGCCGCTCACCCAAGTCAGTCAGCAGGTAGGTGAGCCAGCGTAGCTCCTGTGCAGCCATGGCTATGGCGTAGATCTCAGCCTCACAACTGGAGCTGAGAACAGAAGACGAGCGTGTAGACCGCCAAGAAACAGAGCCAGAGCCAAGGCTGAAGGTGTAACCCTGTGACGACCGCTGTGTAGTCTGGTCGTCAACCCAAGACGCGTCTGAGTGCCCAGTCAGGATAACTGGGCTCGTCCCTCCAAGCACTAGCCCCATGCCTGATGTGCTGCACAAGTAGCGCAGTACCCTCTTAGCAGCAGCCATGTGCTCAGGTCGGTGCCGACCAGGAGCCACGTAGCGAGCCAGAAGACCAAGAGGGTACGCGAGGTCAGGTCGAGTGCAAGTCATCAGGTACATGAGGCAGCCAACTAGCTCTGGGTAAGGACCACTCGGCTCTACGGACTCGTCCGAAGGTGGAGCTGAGAGCGAGTGACCTATAGCCAGAGGAGTGGCCTGTGCTGAAGACCAGGTGAAGCCGAAGTGCTGAAGGACCTGCTGCACCATGTGTGACTGAGTCAGGGTGATGGTGCGGCGTGCTCTGTCCCGGGTGATCTGCAAGCCAAGGTAGCTGCGCAGCTCACCCAAGTCTGTGCACGTGTGTCTCTTCTGCAGCTCCGACTTCACGTGGGCGAGAGCCTCAGTGTCAGCAGTGGCAAAAACCAAGTCGTCGACGTACACGAGGATGTAGAACGGCGGCAGTGAAGTGTCAGTGCGCAGAAACAGCGACGGGTCAGCAGTAGAAGGTGCGAACCCACGGGCCGGAAGCGTAGTCCTCAGTGTGTCGTGCCACTCACGTGGCGCCTGGCGGAGACCGTAGACCGGCCGCCGGAGGCTCCACTTGGTACCAGGAGGGAACGACCCAGTGAAGCCCGGGGGGCGGCGCAGCCAGATCTCCTCGTGCAGGCTGCCCTGCAAGAAAGCTGTGCTGAAGTCAAGCGAGTGAAGCTCGTAGTCACGGTGAGCGGCAACGTGCAGCAGCACCCGAAGAGTGGTCATCTTCGGGGTGGGGGAGAAGGTCTGGAAGAAGTCTACTCCCTCTCGCTGACTGAAGCCTCGAGCAACGTAACGAGCCTTGAAGACAGGCGGAGAACCTGGCGGCCGCTTCACCCTGAAAATCCACATGCCACTGACGATGTTCGCCCCAGGAGGGGGAACCTCGTCGACGTAAGTGCCAGTGGACTTCCAGGATGCCATCTCTGCGTCCATGGCTGTCTGCCACTGAGAGGAGTACTCACCCGCGATCGCCTCAACGTAAGAGCGCGGGGTCGGGATGTCTGGTGCATCCGGGTCTCCCTCAGGTGCAATCAGCATGGACACGAGATGAGGTACAGCAGCCGCAAAGCACTGGAACTCCTCCTGCCTGTCCTCAAGGACGTCCGTGCCAAGAGCACACTCACCCCCGACGGACGGAGGACAGACAGACTCAGACTCAGCAACAAGACTAGCGGCGTAGTCTAGACGACACGCAGCAGCAAAGGCAACAAGCTCAGCAACCAAGGCAGACGCAGCAGTAGACTCAAACGACGGGTCAGTGACAACAGTGGCTAACAGACGCGTAACAGTAGGGTGCTCAGCACGAAACTGGTCAGACTCAGGGTCCGGAACGTCAGGCAGAGAGGACGCAGGAGGAGACGGCAGAGGAACAAGCTGCGGAGCAGAGGAAGGACGACGGACTACGAGGTGTGCGCTGGGGACAGCCGGCTGACGCGAACGAGGAACACGACGACCGGTACGACCAGGACGAACAGGCGAGACAGGACGTGACGCAGGCTCACGACGCTCAGCAGGACTACCTGTCTGCTCAGTGTAAGGAGAAGGAGCATGTAGTAGTGAGCCAGGCTGTAACGTAAGATCAGTAGACGACGGGAGAGTAAGAACCTGACGAAGAACAGAGTCAGGCGGCGGCAGAGACGACGGAGACGGCGGAGCGAAGAACAGTCGTGTCGGCGCAGCTGCACCAGTACCGGCAGCTCCAGCAGCTCCAGTACCTCCAGCAGCTCCAGCACCTCCAGAAGCTCCAGCCCCAGAACCGACACCTCCAGGCCCAGGGTCTCCAACCTCAGTGTCTCCAGCAGCAGCACCCCCAGAACCAGCACCTCCAGTTCCAGGGTCTCCAGCCTCAATGTCTCCAGCAGCAGCACCCCCAGAACCAGCACCTCCAGTCCCAGGGTCTCCAGCCTCGGTGTCTCCAGCAGCAGCACCTCCAGACGCAGCACCCCCAGCCCCAGCAGCTCCAGTACCTCCAGTACGAGCACCTCCGGGACCAGCGACTCCAGCACCTCCAGTAGACAAAGTACCAGCACCACTCCTAGCTCCAGGGATGTAAGCAGAAGTACCTCCAGCAGCAGAGCCCCGGGCTCCAGCAGCGCGACCCTGACGGCGACCGTACCAGTCGTGCAGCTGCTGCGAGGTGAGAGGCACACGTGGACGAAGGCGGCTACTCCAAGGAGACCGCGCAACAGCAGACTCAGAACCCTCAGCACCAGCACCCCAAACTGCTCCAGAACCTCCTGCGCCAGCACCCTCAGCACCAGTACCTCCAGCAGCTCCAGAACCTCCAGCGCCAGCACCCTCAGCAGCTCCAGAACCTCCAGCGCCAGCACCCTCAGCAGCTCCAGAACCCCCAGTGTCAGTACCCTCAGCAGCTCCAGAACCTCCTGCGGTGACAAATCCAGGAGCAGAGTCACCAGCTCCAGCAGCGCGGCCCTGACGGCCAAGGTACCACTCAACCAGCTGCAGGGAGGAGAGGGGGAGTGGACGACGAGAGGGCAGCGGCGAGGCACCAGCGGAGCGACTACGGAGACGGCCGCTCCAGGGAGACTGCTCACCAGACGCCTCAGCAACCCCAGGTGCAGCACCCCCAGACTCAGTACTGCCAAGCTCAGCACCTCCAGGCCCCACACCCTCAGAGTCCGCACCCCCAGGCTCAGTACCCCCAGGCTCAGCACCCCCAGGCTCAGCACCCCCAGAAGTAGCACCCCGAGCAGGACCTGAGTCACCAGTGACCTCAACCGGCGCAGTCAAGGGAGGAGGGTCTACCTGAGACACACCTGAAGGAGCAGGACCGGGAGCGGGGAGGGGGTCTACCTGGGGAGCACCTGGAGCGAGGAAGAGCGGCGGGGGGGGGAGCGAGGCAGTGCGGTAGGGGAAGAGACGGTAAAAGGGAACCGACTCGTCGAACGTGACGTCCTGAGACGCAAAGACACGGCGCGAGGTGGGGTGGTAAAACTGCCAACCAGGCGCGTCAGGGACAAAGCCAAGGAAGACACAGGGAACAGCGCGGGCGGAGAGCTTGTCCGCAGTGGTATCGCGGACAAAGGCACGAGCACCCCAGACCCGGAAACGCGACGCATCGCCCACCTTCCCCGTCCACAGCAGTGTGGGCGAGGTCTCCGGCAAGGAGACACGGGGCTAGAGGTTGAGCTGATGCGCGGCGTACCGGACCGCAAACGGCCACAGAAAATGGGGGGCAGCCGCATGGATCATGGAGGTACGAGCAACCTCCATGACTAAGCCAATGCGGCGCTCAGCAACCCCATTCTGCTGCGGAGAGGCCGGAAGCGTGAACGACTGGGTGATGCCGTGCTCCGCACAGTAGGCTGCCAAGAGGTCTGAGGTGAACTCACCGCCTCTGTCAGAGTGCAGACGCAGGACAGAAAAGTCCCGCTGGAACTGCTCGCGGAGCTGGAGACGAACAGCGCGGATCCAAGGGATCAAAACATCAGGGACGTCCCCCTTGCTGCGCAAGGGGAAGACCGTGGTGTAACGCGTGTAGTCGTCGACGACCAGCAGGAAGTACCGCTCGTGGCCCTGTCCACGGACGCGGGCTGGGCCCCACACGTCCAGGTGGAGAGTCTGCAGAGGAGCCTCTGTGGGAGGGAACGAGGAGGAGTGAGGAGCGGCGCGCTGCTGCCCCTCGACGCAAGGAATGCAGGGCAGCGCAGGCGAGGGAGGTAGGGCAGGCAGAGACCTGGGAAGACCAGAAACCAGGGAGCGAGAGTGCATGCTACGAAGGCGAGGCAGGGAGGGGTGACCAAGGCGGTGGTGCCACAGGAGAGTGTCGTGCGACAAAGCGCGACACTCGCAGGGGGCCGCCAGCTGACCAGACACAGACGCAGACGCAGCTACCTGAGGGGACTCAGTGGTGAGTGTGTACAGACTCGAGCCAGGCGCACGGGTAAACGTGGCCAGGTGTCGGCCCGTCCGAGCACACGTATAGTGAGTCACTCGCTGACTCGCAGGAGTGAACTGGTGAACCCCCCCATCCTGGAGGTCAGCTCCACTCACCAAGTTCGTAGAGAATGAGGGGAGGTAAAGACCTGACAGCGAGCCAGACGGGGCGGCCGGACACGGCAGAACCGTGGAGTAGTGGGCAAGGACAGGACCCCCATGTCGTGATAATAGGTATACTGAGGAGCCATAGCTAGGGTTGACCTAGCTAGGCAAGAGAGAATGAAGGCAAAAGAGAGCTGAACTAGCAAGAATGGGGATACAAATAGCAAACCCTAGAAGGGTTGTACTCGCTACAGAGCACCCCACTACAGGCTAGAGCATAATATTCTGACACACCCCCATAGCCAAAGTGGGGTGTAATCAGCAGAGGAAACAAAGCAGTACAAGCTCAGGGTGGATCACGATGTCACCACACATTCTGAGCACAAGCAAGAAGCAATAGTTTAAGGTGCACAATTATGAGCAAAGCTAGAGGCAGTCACAAAAGGGGCAAGTGAGGAGGAGGAGGCGAGACTGTAGGTGGAGAGGAGATAAGAGGCGTCGGCTGAAGCTGCAGACACACGGGCAACAGGAGTCAAACTGGCTCAGTGGCTACCGGAACAAGCGCCCCGGACTACAGGAGTAACTGGCTCCGCGGCTAAGAAGAGCGGCAGACGAGCAACGGACCCACGGGCGACTGGCGCAGCTGGCTACGACTGGGCTACCGGAACAAGCGCCCCGGACTACAGGTGCTGCTGACGACAAGACGGCAGCCTCCGCTCAACCTCCCCCGACTGTCCCACCCCCCTCTCACACACCCCCTGCTGGAACCCTAGCTCCACTCCGACGGTACCCCCCTTAGACCCCAAACCCTAGGCTCCCACACACCACCCCCCTCAGCGGCAGCTGTAGCAGAGGGAGACGAGGGAGGAGGAGGAGCAGGGAACGGCACACTGAAGCTGCACCCCCATACCCCCCACCCCAAACCCTAATCCAGGAGAACGGGCAGAAGGAGGGGTGGGGCGCCTTCAGAAGCACGGGGGACAGCGGGGAGGACAGGGGAAGCGAAGAACGGGCCGCCCACGGGCCTGGCACCGCCTCCCGAACCGCGCGCAGGCGGTCCGAGCCGCGCGCGGGCCTGGCGCAGCCCGTACGGGCCGCGCGCGTGCCTGGCGCAGCCCGTACGGGCCGCGCGCGGGCCTGGCGCAGCCCGTACGGGCCGCGCGCAGGCCTGGCGCAGCCCGTACGGGCCGCGTGCCGGGTGTACGGGCCGCGTGCAGGCCACGACGGGCGACGGGGGGCGACGCGCGGGTCCCCGTCGCCCGTCGCAGCGCCTCCCGGGGGCGACGTGCCGAGTGACGGGGCAGGAACCCGTCGCGCGCCTCGGGGCACACGGCGGGCAGAGAACCGCCGCGCGCCTCGGGGCGCACGGCGGGCAGAAAACCGCCGCGCGCCTCGGGGCGCACGGCGGGCTGAAAACCCTAGTTTCGACGCCGCGCACCACGGGGCGCGCGGCGGACAGGGAGTAGCAGTAGCAGCGGAAGCAGTGAAGTGGGCCCACAGGCCAGGAACGTTAAGCTCTAATACCATGTCGTGATAATAGGTATACTGAGGAGCCATAGCTAGGGTTGACCTAGCTAGGCAAGAGAGAATGAAGGCAAAAGAGAGCTGAACTAGCAAGAATGGGGATACAAATAGCAAACCCTAGAAGGGTTGTACTCGCTACAGAGCACCCCACTACAGGCTAGAGCATAATATTCTGACACCCCAGAGGGGTCCGCCAGGGAGACTGCAACTGGCCGACTAAGCGGCGTGAGTGTGGTGCAGTCGCGAAAGAAGGAGCGGGAAGCTCCTGAGTCAAGGGTGAAGGTGTGAGAGCAGACTCACCAGCACCTGGAGCCGCAGCCTCACCAGCACCTAGAGCAGGAGACGTACTAGCACCTAGAGCAGCAGCCTCACCAGCACCGAGAGCAGCAGGCTCTATACCAGGGTCAGGCGGTACGCACAGGTAACAGGCACGGTCAGCACTAGTAGGCAATGCATACATGGCAGTGAGAATAGCATCATAGTCAAGAGCAAAGATATCGACCCTCTGTCCAAGCAGCTCCAGCCAGGTGGGGAGCTCAGCCTCGTCGCCAAACACTGTACGCCAGTCGTCGCTCAGACGGGCGAAGCAGCGGGACTGTGTGTGACCAAGCGTCCCGCAAGGCTGACCAACCCGATCACCTGTGCGAATGACGTACTGGCAGCGAACTGTACGCGTAGACCTGCTACACTGAGCGTACCACTCGTGGAGCTGCCGGGACGTAAGTGTCTCGCGTGGACGCCGCTGCAGCTGCAGCTGGCCACTGCCAGACGCTCCCAACTGACCAGCTCCAGGGCGACAGCTACGACGGCTACCGCGACAACCCCAGCTAGTATACCACTCACTAAGCTGCTGGGGCGTGAGAGACTCACGTGAACGTCGCTGGAGCTGCATCTGACCACCTGCCAGTAGCAGTAGCAGCAGCAGTAGCGCGGGCAAGGCAGGCAGGCCGACAGGCAGGCAGGCAGGCAGGCAGGCAGGCAGACAGACAGGCAGGCCGGCAGGCAGGCCGGCAGGCAGGCAGGCAGACAGGCAGGCCGGCAGGCAGGCAGGCAGGCGCTCACCAAAGGCTGGAAGAGCAGGCGCTCGCCGGGCGAGCAGGGTCGGCGCTCGACGGGCGGCGGCCGAGTAGGCGCACGACAGCGGCGACGTCGGGGCCGCAACACCGGCTGCAGAGTAGGGCCGAAGCAGCTGCAGGGCGGGGCCGCTTCAGCGGCAGTTGCAGGGTGGGGCCGCGTCAGCGGCAGGTCGGGGCCGTGGCAGCTGCAGGGCGGGGCCGCATCAGCGGCAGGTCGGGGCCGTGGCAGCTGCAGGGCGGGGCCGCATCAGTGGCACGTCGGGGCCGAGGCAGAGGGACGCGCGCGGCTCGGCGCGGGCTGCGCTGACAGCGCGCTGGGCTGCTGCAGGCCGCGCGCGGCCGCGCTAGGCAGTAGCGGGCCGCTGCGGGCCGCGCGCGGGCCGCGCGAGGCAGTAGCAGGCCGCGCGCGGCTCGGCGCGGGCTGCTGCGGGCCGCGCGCGGGCCTCGCGAGGCAGTAGCAGGGTGCGCGCGGCTCGACGCGGGCTGCGTGGGCTCGGCGCGGGCTGCGCGCGGCAGCAGCGGGCTGCGCGCGGCTCGGTGCGGGCTGCGCGCGGCTCGGTGCGGGCTGCGCGGGCTCGGTATGGGCAGCGCGCGGCAGCAGCGGGCTGCGCGCGGCTCGGCGCGGGCTGCGCGGGCTCGGTGCGGGCAGTGCTCGGCAGCAAGGGGCCTAACGGTCTGCAGGGGCTGTTCGCGGGCCTGAAGGGCGTGTAGGGGCGGCGCGCGGGCCTTACGGGCCTCTAGGGGCAGCGCGCTGGCCTAGGGCAGCAGGAGGCAGCGCTAGGGCTGCTGGACGGCGCGCGTAGTGCAGCACGTCACAAGGCAAGGCAAGGCAGGCAGGTACGTGGGGTAGCGCGGTAACCGCAGCGGTAGGTGGGCCCGAAAAAAAAAAAAACGGTCCTACGGACCTTAGTGCTCTGAAACCATGTCAGAATCTAGCAGCAGGAATGGGTGAACTAGCAGCATGCAGGAGTACAAGTAGTAAACCCTAATTGGGTTGTACCCCATATGGGCTACCCCACTACAGCCTAGACAATATGCAACATATATGTTTGACAGCTGCGCCTCAGCTTGTTCCTCTGCTTCACCACTAGAACATGGGGGAGGTGGTGCGAGGTGCAAGGGAACAACGGCAAGGGGATACAAGCAAGTGCACATGATGAAAGCATGTATGGTGAGGAGTGAGGGGGGGAAGGGGAGGGCATGAAAAGGAAGGGAAGGGTTGAGAAGGGATGGGGAAGGGAAGGGCAGGACAGGGAGGGAAAGGCAGGGATGGGGAGGGCAGGTGGGAACAGGGCAGAGGGTGGGGGAAAGGAGGGCTGGGAGTGGTGGGAAGGAGAGTGAGAGTGCGAGAGGACGGGGAGAGAGAGTGCGGGAAGACTGAGAGAGAGAGTGTGGGAGGACGGAGATTGAGAGTGCAGGTGGAAGGTCAGAGAGAGAGAGTGCAGGAGAAGGGAGAGAGAGGAATGGGTGTGTGAGGGTGGGAAGGAATGTGAGAAGGTGGGAAGGAATGAGAGGGTCGGAAGGAAAGAGAGAGGGTCAGAAGTAATGAGTTAGGGTGGTAAGGAATGAGAGAATCACTGAAGGAATTATATGTGGTTGGGAAGGAATGAGGGAAGGTGCGAAGGAATGAGAGAGGGTGGACGGAACAGAATGAGAAAGGCTGGCCAACGCGCAGGGCCCGCACTTGCGACGGGCATTTTCCCAAGGAGCGAGACTGACGAGCATGGGAAATACGAGCGACGGGGGGAACTGCCAGCGATAGGGAGAGGAAGGACAACTGGGCAGGGAGTGGAAGGACACATGGGCAGGGAGTGGAAGGACACATGGGCAGGGAGTGGAAGGACACATGGGCAGGGAGAGGGAGATTATGGGGGGAAGCAGGGAAGGGGATGGGGGGAAGCAGGGAAGGGGATGGGGGGAAGCAGGGAAGGGGATGGGGGGAAGCAGGGAAGGGGATGGGGGGAAGCAGGGAAGGGGATGGGGGGAAGCAGGGAAGGGGATGGGGGGAAGCAGGGAAGGGGATGGGGGGAAGCAGGGAAGGGGATGGGGGGAAGCAGGGCAGGGGATGGGGGGAAGCACGGCAGGGGATGGGGGGAAGCAGGGAAGGGGATGGGGGGAAGCAGGGAAGGGGATGGGGGGAAGCAGGGAAGGGGATGGGGGGAAGCAGGGCAGGGGATGGGGGGAAGCAGGGCAGCGGATGGGGGGAAGCAGGGAAGGGGATGGGGGGAAGCAGGGAAGGGGATGGGGGGGAGCAAGGAAGGGGATGGGGGGGAGCAGGGCAGTGGATAAGTGGAAGCAGGGAAGGGGATGGGGGGAAGCAGGGAAGGGGATGGGGGGAAGCAGGGAAGGGGATGGGGGGAAGCAGGGAAGGGGATGGGGGGAAGCAGGGAAAGGGATGGGGGGAAGAAGGGCAGCGGATGGGGGGAAGCAGGGCAGCGGATGGGGGGAAGCAGGGAAGGGGATGGGGGGAAGCAGGGAAGGGGATGGGGGGAAGCAGGGAAGGGGATGGGGGGAAGCAGGGAAGGGGATGGGGGGAAGCAGGGAAGGGGATGGGGGGAAGCAGGGAAGGGGATGGGGGGAAGCAGGGAAGGGGATGGGGGGAAGCAGGGAAGGGGATGGGGGGAAGCAGGGAAGGGGATGGGGGGAAGCAGGGAAGGGGATGGGGGGAAGCAGGGAAGGGGATGGGGGGAAGCAGGGAAGGGGATGGGGGGAAGCAGGGAAGGGGATGGGGGGAAGCAGGGAAGGGGATGGGGGGAAGCAGGGAAGGGGATGGGGGGAAGCAGGGAAGGGGATGGGGGGAAGCAGGGAAGGGGATGGGGGGAAGCAGGGAAGGGGATGGGGGGAAGCAGGGAAGGGGATGGGGGGAAGCAGGGAAGGGGATGGGGGGAAGCAGGGAAGGGGATGGGGGGAAGCAGGGAAGGGGATGGGGGGAAGCAGGGAAGGGGATGGGGGGAAGCAGGGAAGGGGATGGGGGGAAGCAGGGAAGGGGATGGGGGGAAGCAGGGAAGGGGATGGGGGGAAGCAGGGAAGGGGATGGGGGGAAGCAGGGAAGGGGATGGGGGGAAGCAGGGAAGGGGATGGGGGGAAGCAGGGAAGGGGATGGCGGGAAGCAGGGCAGGGATGGGGGAAGCAGGGCAGCGGATTGGGGGAAGCAGGGAAGGGGATGGGGGGAAGCAGGGAAGGGGATGGGGGGAAGCAGGGAAGGGGATGGGGGGAAGCAGGGAAGGGGATGGGGGGAAGCAGGGAAGGGGATGGGGGGAAGCAGGGAAGGGGATGGGGGGAAGCAGGGAAGGGGATGGGGGGAAGCAGGGAAGGGGATGGGGGGAAACAGGGAAGGGGATGGGGGGAAAGGGCAGGGAAGGGAATGGGGGGAAGCAGGGGGCAGCGGATGGGGGGAAGCAGGGAACGGGATGGGGGGAAGCAGGGAAGCGGATGGGGGGAAGCAGGGCAGTGGATGGGGGGAAGCAGGGAAGGGGATGGGGGGAAGCAGGGAAGGGGATGGGGGGAAGCAGGGAAGAGGATACGGGGAACAGGGAAGAGGACGGGGGGAACGGGGGCAGATGCCGGGGAGAGAGGGGAGGATGGTGGGGAGCAGAGAGGAGTTCGAAACGCTGTTCGATTGGGGTGGCGGAGGCGACAACGGGAGGCGAGGGCCTAGAGGAGCAACTGGGCCAACGAGTTGCTGCGCGTGACGTCGGATTCAGCGGGTAATCTACCCTGGAGCGCGAGTGAATGGTTGAGCGCGGGACGAGGGGAGGAGAGCGCGTGACGAGGGGAAACGCGCGTAACGGGAGAAACGCGCGACGAGGGGCCATGCGCGTGACGGGGGAAACGCCCTGTTTCGAGGGGAAACGCGCGCGACGAGGGGACGAAGGGGCAGATGCCGGGGAGAGAGCACGTGACGAGGGGAAGCACGCTAACCCGGGCAGGCGCGAGTGCCTTGGGGCAGGCGCAAGTGACGAGGGCAGGCGCGAGTGACGAGGGCAGGCGCGATTGACGAGGGAAGGCGCGATTGACGAAAGCAGGCGCGAGTGGCGAGGGGGAGCGCCTTTGACGAAGCGCGGGAAACGTGGGGTAGCATGGTGATGCACTCGTTTGTGTGTCGGTACGGTAGAACGCACGTTCCGTGTGAGTAACGTGCAACGCCAAAAAAAAAATCGAGTGTGACACTAGGCTTGAGCTGCCTAGCTATTGGCGCGACTACGTGGGTGACGTGAGTTGCCGTAAAAAAGACGTTATGGGTTCTAGCTTTTGCCGCACTGGCTTGGCTTCCTACTTACGGGAAGGAGTAAGGCAGGTTATGAGTACAACTAGGTGTTCAAGATATGTGAGGGGAGAACACCGATCCAGAGTGAGCGACGGGCGGTTCAGTTTTGCGATTGTGTACAAGAGCCTATCGGGGGAGAGTGTCGCTCGGCGTTGTCCCAGACTCGCGAGAGTTCTCTCAAACAAAGAAGGGTAACCCTGTTTTTGGCGAGAGATTTCAAGTTCAAGAATCTTGAACTTGAAAAAACCATGCTGTACTCGGGCTTTAAATGAACGTGCGCGAACACGTTGAATCTAACGTGTGCACTTTTGGGCACGCTGGATGGTTTGGCGAAATTATTCAGACGTACGAAACCAAAGTCCCCCTGCCGAAAACGCGAAAATAGTCGCGATGTCAGAGAAAACCACGTGTCAGGAACCGGGTAACCTAAGGGGTCGAATCTCGACATTCGACCAAATTTGTGTTGTTGTGATTGGTTTGAAAAATAACGTGCGGCTCGAACCTCGGTAACACCGAAAATCGACTACAGTTCACCATGAAATCAAAATGGAAATTTGCCTAAAAAATGTGAACTTTGCAGTTTTCAAAAATCACACGCGCCCTTATGTCAGAATGTGATGTTTGTCTAGCCTGCAGTGGGGTACTCTATAGCGAGTACAGCCCGAATTAGGGTTTGCTATATGTACTCAACTGCCTGCTAGTGAAAACCCCTCTTTTCTGTTTCTAGCTTTTGCCTAGCCTTTCTGACATGCTATCAGAGCAGGTCGACCCTCCTGGGTCGATCCTGTGAGTGGTCTCGCCCGATGCTTCCGCTGCTGTCCTGCCTATCGCACGCCCTGGGCGCGCGATTTTTGCTGCCTGCCGCGCGCTCAGAGCGCGCGATGTTCGTTTTTTCTTCCCGCCGCGCGCTCGGGGCGCGCGGCGGTTTTCTGCCCCGTCGATCCGCGCGTCGCCCCTTGTCGACGGTCGCGTCGCCCCCCGGGACCCTGTCGCGACGCCCTGGGGAGCCGCGCGCGGCCCCCGCTGCCCCGTCGCGGCGCCCTGGGGAGCCGCGCGCGGCCCCCGCTGCCCCGTCGTGGCGCTCTGAGGAGCCGCGCGCGGCCCCCCGCTGCCCCGTCGCGGCGCCCTGGGGAGCCGCGCGCCATCCCCCGAGCTGCTGCCCGCGCACCGCCCCCCCGCTGCTACCTATGTTAGGGTTTGGGGGTGGCAAGTGTGGGGGTGACGGGTGTGTGTGCGCCATCCCCTGCTCCTCCTCCTCCTCCGTCTCCCACTGCTGCAGCTACCGCTGAGGGGGGTGGATGTGTTGGAGCCGTCGGAGTGGTACGAGGGGGGTGGCGTGTGAGCAGTGCTAGAGGTACAGCAGAGGGTGTGTGAAAGGGGTGTGGGACAGCTGGGGGAAGTTGAGTGGAGGCAGCCGTCTTGTCGTCCGCAGCGCCTGTAGTCCAGAGAGCCAGCTGCGTCTGTGGCCGTGTAGTCCGGGGCTCTGCGCCTGGTAGCCACAGTGTGAGCACTCCTGGGAGCACAGAGAGCCAGCTGCGCCTGTCGCCGTGTAGTCCGGGGCTCTGCGCCTGGTAGCGACAGTGCTGCGCACTCCTGTTGCCCGTGTGTCTGCAGCTTCAGCCGTCGCCTCCCATCTTCTCGCCTCCACAGTTTCTCCTCCTCCTCACTTGCCCTCTGTGATAGTCTCTAGCTTTGCTTATCATTGTGAACTACTGCTCTGCCTGCTTGTTGTGCTGATTGTACCCCACTTTGACTATGGGGGTGTGTCAGAATGTGATGT
The DNA here is from genome assembly GCA_947470075.1 of Closterium sp. Yama58-4. Lineage (NCBI taxonomy): Eukaryota > Viridiplantae > Streptophyta > Zygnematophyceae > Desmidiales > Closteriaceae > Closterium > Closterium sp. Yama58-4. The sequence goes on along the minus strand of CANIUD010000621.1, from coordinate 1,311,852 downwards.
TTGTCTAGCCTGCAGTGGGGTACTCTATAGCGAGTACAGCCCGAATTAGGGTTTGCTATATGTACTCAACTGCCTGCTAGTGAAAACCCCTCTTTCCTGTTTCTAGCTTTTGCCTAGCCTTTCTGACACCTTATGCTGCCTGTACTAGGTCTACCCACACGGACCACATTCATACTGTCGGTGCGTAGAGATGCCAATCCCCGTCCCCCACCGAGGCGCTCGTCGTGGTTCTGTCTGGATGCATTACTGTGTTGGTTCATCAAGCACAGCAAGCAGTTTCGCCAGAGACCACCATTCGTTCACCCCCCCTAATTTCCAGTTGGGTTAACCACTCGCTCGAGCAGCCGAGCACTCACCACCTCGAATCCATGGCAGCTCCAGGTGACATGTACGCTGCCAATACTGATGATGGCGACCCATCTAGTAGCAACCGACCAAGAACTAGCCTCGATTTCTTGCGAGGCCTCGTCTCAGAACCTGCACCCCGCCCTTTGCCAGAGCCCTTGGTTGACAGTGAGGGGTGTCAACAAGACTAGGCAAGAATGATTGAAAGGAGAGGGGTTTCACTAGCAGCAGTTGGGGTACATATAGCAAACCCTAATTGGGTTGTACTCGCTATAGAGCACCCCACTACAGGCTAGACAATAATAACATTCTGACACACCCCCATAGCCAAAGTGGGGTGTAATCAGTACAATGAGCAGGCATAGCAATAGTTCACAATTATAAGCAAAGCTAGAGGTGATCATAGAGGGCAAGTGAGGAGGAGGAGAAACTATGAGGGCGAGACGATGAAAGGCGCCGACTGAAACTGCAGACACACGGGCAACAGGAGCGGCGCGCACAGTGGCTACCGAGCGCACGAGGGCACCGGACTACGGGAGTATCTGGCTCCGCGGCTACGACGAGCACACACAGGAGCAACGGACCCACAGGCGACTGGCGAAGCAGGCTCGCTGGGCTACCGAAACGCGCGAGGGCATCCGGACTACTGGCGCTGCTGGCGTCACGACGGCTACCTCCACGCAACCTCCCCCGACCGTCCCACGCCCCTCTCACACACCCCCTGCTGACACCCTAGCTCCACTTCCACGGCACCCCCCTTAAACCCTAAACCCTCGGCTCCCACACACCCACCCCCCTCAGCGGCAGCTGCAGCAGTGGGAGACGGAGGAGGAGGAGGAGCCGCAGGTTACCCACACCGGTCACCCCCATGCCCGCCACCCCCAAACCCTAACGCAGGCAGGAGCGCGGGAAACAGCAGGGGCGGGGCACGGAGGGAAAGGGAGGCAGCGGGGTGGCTCTTGGGCGCCACGAAGAAGCAGGGCGCGGGCCCCCCGAGGGCGCCACGGCGGGTGACGGGAGGGGGGCCGCGCACGGGCCCCCGAGGGCGGCTCGACGGGCGACGGGAGGGGCCGCGCGCGGGCCCCCTAGGCGCCGCGACGAGGCGACGGGAGGGGGCGGCGCGCGGGCCCCCAAGGTGCCGCGACGAGGCGACGGGAGGGGGGGGACGCGCGGGCCCCCAAGGCGCCGCGACGAGGCGACGGGAGGAGGACGACGGGGGGCAGCGCGCAGGTCCCCGGGGGCGCCACGACGGGCAGGAAACCGCCGCGCGCCTCGGGGCGCACGGCGGGCAGAAAACCGCCGTACGCCCTGAGCGCACGGCGGGATGAAAAACCCTGAGCGCACGGCAGGAAGAAGACGGCGCGCGCCCGAGGCGTGCGAGAAGCAGAATAGCAGCGGAAGCAGTTAGGTGGCGGGCCCACCCACAGGATCGACCCAAGGGGGTCGACCTGCTCTGATACCATGTCAACAAGACTAGGCAAGAATGATTGAAAGGAGAGGGGTTTCACTAGCAGCAGTTGGGGTACATATAGCAAACCCTAATTGGGTTGTACTCGCTATAGAGCACCCCACTACAGGCTAGACAATAATAACATTCTGACAAGGGGTGGCAATTTCCAGTGCGCAAAGCTGCGCCACAGTCACCACCACCACAGCATGAGCTAGACTCAGACGACGCAGAATGGCAGCGTCCCACACGCATTGAGGCGGACCCCGTCGTTCACGACAACGTGGAGACGACGAAGATCGTGACAGAGGCCTCGGAGTCTTCTACCTCTGTAGCGGTGAAACGACGCCGCTACACCCTGACTACTATCGGTTTCGGCGCCGGCACGCCTCTTGTGAAACCTCCTCCTCCGCCACCTCCCACCGTCATGCCAGCACCGTCACCTCTCAAGAAGATTGCAGCTCAATGCGCGGAAGAGAAGTTCCTAGAAGCAAAGAGGAACTACATAACAAAATGGCTCCCGCATTTTGATTGGCTGCTGCTCGACAAGGGTGATGATGGCCTTCCTCGCTTGCGTTGCAGTGTGTGCAGTGAACACGGCCCAGACAACACGCGTAACGGGAGGAACGGAAGCGGCGGACGCGACTTGCAGCCAGCGTCGATGCGGGCGCACCAAGCAAGCACTCGCCATGAGGAGTGCATCGACCGTTAGAAGGGACTTCTCGACAAGTTAGCGGCGCAGAAGAAGATCGACGACTATGAGAGAGCGGACACGGAGGGCGCGCGATCAAGCTCATGCGGAGCATACAGTTTGTGTGCGACGAGGACGCACCGATCGCAATGTACCCGCGGCTCATGGAGTTCCTTGCCAGGGAGAGTGTTTCTGACATCCCTCAGCAGAGCTACGGTGTCTACATCACCGAGTGAGTGATGTTGTCCCGTAAATGTGGAATATTGTTGTCATGAAAAAAAAAAACAGATACTAATCCATCTAAGTGCATCTTGCAGGTACAGTTTCAAGGAGATGGTGAAAGCGATGTGCACGTATCAGCACCAGCAACAGATGATGCACATCCACGCATCACCGTGGATCGCCATAAGTAGTGATGAGAGCACTGACAGAGCGCACGGGAAACATCTCGTTGTGTTTGCCACTTTTTTGAAGGACCGACAGGTGGCGACGAAGTTCCTCGCACTATTCACCGTCCAAAAGTACGACGCTGCTTCAATCTTCACCGTCTTGCTCAGCCACCTCGAGACCATCGGTATGGATGTGCAGAGGATAGTCGCTATCAGCACCGTTGTGTCAGAAATAACTGAGCAGGAATGGAATGAACTAGCAGAGAGTTTGGTACAAGTAGGAAACCCTAACTTTGAGTACCCCCTAAGGTGTAACCCACTACAGCCTACATAATATAAACATGCAATGTTTGACACACCCCCATAGGCGCAGTGGGAGACAACCACAGGGTCACAAGACCAGTCAAAGTAAAGCAAAGTAAGCTCAGGGTGGATCTCAAGGATTCCACACAAATTCCGAGCACAAGCAAGCGGTCACAAGACCAGTTCACATGCAGGTTTATAACAAAGCAAGAGATACAGTGATCACAACCTAGCAAAAGTAAACAAGTAGGCATATATATAGTGATCACAGTACAAGCAAGGTCAAGAGGTAAGTAAGTGAGGCCCAGTGGGTACAAGGCCTAGCAGAGTGCAAAAGCGCTGATGGTCACAAGGCTGAAGCGCCTTGGTGAACACATCAGCAGTGTTGGCCTCCGTGGCCACGTAACGCAGACAAAGCTGACCACGCTGCTGCAGCTCTCGAGCAAGGAAGTACCGCAGAGCGATGTGCTTCGTTCTGTGCTCCAGTCTGTGCTCCTCACACAAGGCAATGGCAGCCTTGTTGTCGACGTACAGCACTGGAGGAGAACGAGGCCGCTCTCCGAGGTCGGTCAGCAGGTAGGTCAGCCAGCGTAGCTCCTGAGCAGCCATGGCTGTGGCGTAGATCTCAGCCTCACAACTGGAGCTGAGAACAGAAGAAGAGCGAGTAGAACGCCAAGAAACTGAGCCAGAGCCAAGGCTGAAGGTGTAACCCTGGGACGACCGCTGAGTAGCCTGGTCGTCTGCCCAAGAAGCGTCTGAGTGCCCTGTGAGAACAACCCGGTCTCGCCCTCCAAGCACAAGCCCCATGCCCGACGTACTGCACAAGTAGCGCAACACCCTCTTAGCAGCATCCATGTGCTCCTTCCGGTGACGGCCAGGAGCGACATAGCGTGCTAGGATGCTAAGAGGGTATGCAAGGTCAGGTCGAGTGCAGGTCATCAGGTACATGAGGCAGCCCACAAGCTCTGGATACGGGCCACTCGGCTCTACGGACTCATCCGAAGGCAGAGCTGAGAGCGAGTGACCGGTAGGCAGAGGAGTGGACTGAGGCGAGGAGTACGTGAAGCGGAAGCGCTGGAGAACCTGCTGCACCATGTGTGACTGAGTCAGGGTGATGGTGCGCCGTGCTCTGTCCCGGGTGATCCGCAAGCCAAGATAGCTCGTCAGCTCACCCAGGTCTGTGCACGTGTGTCTCCTCTGCAGCTCCGACTTCACGTGAGCGAGTGCCGCGGTGTCAGCAGTGGCAAAGACCAAGTCGTCGACGTACACGAGGATGTAGAACGGCGGCAGCGAGGTGTCGGTGCGTAGAAACAGCGACGGGTCAGCAGTAGAGGGAGCGAACCCAAGAGCCGCAAGTGTCGTCCTCAGTGTGTCGTGCCACTCACGTGGCGCCTGGCGGAGACCGTAGACCGGCCGCTGAAGCCTCCACTGGGTGCCAGGAGGAACTGACCCAGTGAAGCCAGGGGGGCGGCGCAGCCAGATCTCCTCGTGCAGGCTGCCCTGCAAGAAAGCAGTGCTGAAGTCAAGAGAGTGAAGCTCGTAGTCGCGCTGAGCGGCTATGTGTAGCAGCACCCGAAGAGTAGTCATCTTCGGGGTGGGGGAGAAGGTCTGAAAGAAGTCTACTCCCTCTCGCTGACTGAAGCCTCGAGCCACGTAGCGCGCCTTGAAGACAGGCGGAGAACCCGGCGGCCGCTTCACCCTGAAAATCCACATGCCACTGACGATGTTCGCCCCAGGAGGGGGAACCTCATCTACGTAGGTGCCTGTGGACTTCCAGGAGGCCATCTCTGCGTCCATGGCTGTCTGCCACTGAGAGGAGTAGGGACCCGCCATCGCCTCAGCGTAAGAGCGTGGGGTCGGGATGTCTGGTGCATCCGGGTCTCCCTCAGGGGCAACTAGCAAGGACACGAGACGGGGCAAAGCAGCAGCAAGGCAGTGGAACTCCTCCTGTCTGTCCTCAAGGACGTCCGTGCCGAGGGCACACTCACCCCCGACGGACGGAGGACAGGCAGACGCAGACTCAGACCTAGCGACAAGGCTGGCAGCGTAGTCTAGGCGACAGCGAGCAGCAAAGTCAACCAACTCAGCGACCAGAGCAGACGCAGCAGAGGACTCAAAGGTCGGGTCCGTGACAACTGTAGCGAGGAGACGCGTAACAGTGGGACTGGCAGCACGACGAGAGTCAGACTCCGGGTCAGGAAGAGTAGGAAGAGAGGACGCAGGAGGAGACGGCAGCGGGACACGCTGCGGAGCAGTGGAGGGACGCAGAGTCATGTAGTGAGTGCCAGGGACAGGAGGAGGACGCTCACGTGGGACACGACGACCAGTGCGAGCAGTACGAACAGGCGACGCAGGACGAGACTCAGGCTCACGACGCTCTGTAAGACCTCCTGTGGGACCAGCGTAAGGGGAGGGAGCAGGGAGAGGCGAGGCAGGCGGTAACTGTGACTGCGGCTGGACAGGCAGAGGACACTCGACGGAGGGAGGAGGACTAGGAGGAGGAGCCTGACCAAGAACCTGCTGAAGGAGCGGTACGAAGTACGGTCGCGGCCGCGCAGCGTCTCCAGAAGCAGCAGGGACACCAGTGGCAGCCCCAACGCCCGAGTCCTCAGTACCAGCAGCAGCTCCAACGCCCGGGTCCTCAGCACCAGCAGCAGCACCACTGGTCGGGTCCTCAGCACCAGTAGCAGCTCCACCGTCCAGGTCCTCAGTACCAGCAGCAGCTCCACCGTCCGGGTCCGCAGCACCAGCAGCAGCTCCACCGGCCGGGTCCGCAGCACCAGCAGCAGCTCCACCGTGCGGGTCCGCAGCACCAGCAGCAGCTCCACCGTCCGGGTCCCCAGCACCAGCAGCAGCTCCACCGTCCGAGTCCTCAGCACCAGCAGCAGCACCACTGGTCGGGTCCTCAGCACCAGCAGTAGCTCCAACGTCCGGGTCCTCAGCACCAGCAGCAGCTCCAGCGTCCGGGTCCTCAGCACCAGCAACAACACCACCGCTCGGGTCCGCAGCACCAGGAGCACCACTACGAAGACTGCAGCGCCGCGTGTACCACTCGCGGATCACCTGAATGGGGGGGAGCTCCTGGGTAGGAGGGGAAGTACCGGGACGAGCTCCAGAAGCACCTCTCCGGAGGCGGCAGTACTCGAGGTACCTCTCCTGCAGCTGCTGGGAGGAGAGGGCTCCTCCAGGTGGAGCACGCTCAGGCTCAGCACCCCCAGACTCAGCACCCCCAGGCTCAGCACCCCCAGTCTCAGCACGTCCAGGCTCAGCACCCCCAGGCTCAGTACCTCCAGGCTCCGCACCTCCAGGCTCCGTACCTCCAGGCTCCGCACCCCCAGGCTCCGCACCCTCAGACGCAGCACTCCCAGGCTCAGCACCCCCAGACGCAGGACGCGAGTCAACAGCTACCTCGACAGGCTCACCCGGGTCTACCTGGGACACACCTGAGGGAGCGGCACCCTGAGGGGGGAGGGGGTCTGGTACCTCAGCACCTGGAGCGAGGAAGAGAGGCGGGGGGGGAGCGGGGCAGTGCGGTAGGGGAAGAGGCGGTAGAAGGGGACGGACTCGTCAAAAGTGACGTCCTGAGAGGCCAGAACCCGGCGCGAGGTGACGTGGTAAAACTGCCATCCAGGCGCGTCGGGAACAAAGCCAAGAAAGACACAGGGAACAGCGCGACGCGAGAGCTTGTCCGCGGACGTATCGCGGACAAAAGCTCGAGATCCCCAGACCCGGAAACGCGACGCATCGCCAACCTCTCCCGTCCACCGTAGAGTCGGGGAAGTCTCCGGCAAGGAGACACGGGGCCAGAGGTTGAGCTGATGCGCTGCGTACCGGACCGCAAACGGCCACAGAAAGTGGGGAGCAGCCGCATGGGTCAGGGAGGTACGAGCGACCTCCATGACCAAGCCAATGCGGCGCTCAGCGACCCCATTCTGCTGTGGAGAGGCCGGAAGCGTGTACGACTGCTCAATGCCGTGCTCAGCACAGTAGGCTGCCAAGAGGTCGGAGGCAAACTCACCACCTCTGTCAGAGTGCAAGCGCAGGACAGGAAAGTCCGAGTGAAAGCGCTCGCCTAGCTGGAGACGGGCTCGGCTGATCCAGGGGATCAAAACACCAGGGACGTCACCCTTGGCGCGCAAGGGGAAGACCGTGGTGTAGCGCGAGTAGTCGTCAACAACTATCAGGAAGTATCTCTCCTGACCCTGACCACGGACGCGGGCTGGGCCCCACACGTCCATGTGGAGCGTCTGCAGGGGAGCTGTCGTCGGGGGAAAGGAGGAGGAGTGAGGAGCGGCGCGCTGCCGCCCCTCGACACAGGGAATGCAGTCAGGAGCAGGGGAGTCAGGAAGGGGAGGGAGCACCCTGGGAAGACCAGCAACAAGGTCCCGTTTGTGCATGGCCCGCAGGCGCTGCACAGACGGGTGACCAAGGCGGTGGTGCCAGAGGACGGTGTCGTTCGCCAGAGAGCGACACGAGCAGGGGGCGGACAGCTGACCTGACGCTGACGCAGACGCAGCTACCTGAGGGGACTCAGTGGTCAGTGTGTACAGGTCAGACCCCGGCTCTCGAGTGAAAGTAGCTAGATGGCGGCCCGTCCGAGCACACGTGCAGTGAGTCACACGCTCGTAGGCAGGGGTGAACTGGTGAACACCCCCGTCCTGGAGCGCACTACCTGCCACCAAGTTCGTGGAGAACGAGGGGAGGTAGAGACCTGAGAGCGTGCCGGACGGAACCGCTGGACACGGAAGGGTGGTGGAGGAGGTCGCAAGGACCGGACCCCCAGAGGGGTCAGCAAGAGAGACAGCAACCGGCCGAGCTAGAGGCTCAAGGACAGTGCGGTCACGAAAGAAAGAGCGAGAAGCACCTGAGTCCAGTGTGAAGGTGTGCAGTGCTGCAGTCGACTCAGTACCAGGGGGCACAGACGCACAAGCACCTAGAGCAGCAGCTGCAGTAGTACCTGTGGAAGCAGACACACTAGCACCTAGAGCAGCAGCGGGGCTGGCCTGAATGCCCGGGTCGGGCGGAACACGCAAGTACTGAGCACCCTCTCCACTAATAGACATCGCATACATGGCAGTGAGAATAGCATCAAAGTCTAGTGCCCAAATATCAACACCCTTCCTGAGCAGCTCAGCCCAGCGCGGCAGCTCACCCCCACCAGGAAACTGGGTGCGCCACGCATCGTTGAGGCGGGCGAAGCAGCGCTCCGTCTGGTGCGGCCCCCCACACGTCTGGCCAGTGCGGTCACCTGTACGAATAACATACTGGCAGGTGACGCTGCGCCGCGCATACCACTCACGAGCGGCCTGAAGGGTCGGGGCAGGCTGCTGACTCTGACCGCCCCCCGGGCCTCCACGACCACCACCCCCTCCGCCTCCGCCCCGGCCACCTCCACCCCTGCCGCTGCCACGACCACCTCCGCCTCCGCTGCCACCTCCGCCCCTGTCACCACTCCCAACGCCGCTGTCACCTCCACCACTGCCGCCACTAGCCTCTCCAGTCGCACCTCCACCGCCACCACCTCCACCTCCGCCTCCTCCGCCACCACCCCCACTCCTGCCACTCCTGCCCCTGCGTCGTCCGCCTGAAGCAGACGCAGCCCCGACCTTCTCAGCACCAAGGAGGTCGACAGCAGCAGCAGAGGCGACAGAGGGGAGGAGGGGGGAAGGGGAGCACCCCTCAAAGAAGGGGCCGCGGGGGTCGCCACGAGAGGTGCCTACAGCGACGATACTAGCCTCGGCTGCAAGCAGTTCCTTCTCGAGGAGGTCTACGGTGAGCTCAGTGGGGGAGCGAGAGAGGAACTGGTCCCTGACAGGGCGCAGAGAGTCAGGGAGGCGGGTGACAACGTGGTAGAGAGTGATCCAGAGCGGGGGGGGGTTGCTAGCGAGGAACTCGTCAGGCATGGCAGCGCGAAAGCGAGCCTCACTAGTCTTAAGGTGGGTGATGAGGTCTGCGACAGTGTGAAAGGAGGCTAGGTCGGGGAACAGGTAGGGGAGAGTGAGGCGGCCTAGAGTGGCAGAAGCGGGTGAGGAGTAGCGGGCCACTACAGCTGTGTAGAGGTCCTTAGCAGTCTTGCACTGGCCGAAGTGCTCGCGCTCATCTAGCGGCAGGGAGTTGCGAATAGCAAAGCGAGCGTGCGCGTCACGGGTCTGCCACTGTGAGCGCTCAGCTGGGGGGGCAGTAGCGGGTGGGGCGGTCGCATGGCCGAGAGCGTGGTCGTACAGTGTAATATCTTCCTTGGCAGTGAGCTGTAGGAAAAGGTGCAGGTCATCTAGCCAGGTTTCGAATTTGACCGGACGGCCCTCGGCGTCGAAAGCTAGAACAGGAGGACTAGCCATAGCGACAGCGGCAGTAGTAGAAGCAGTAAAGTCACTGAAAAGGCGTGCGCAGGGTCAGCGGGGCCGGTGGGGCCTACGGACTGTAGTGGCGCACAAGCAGCAGTAGCAGGAAGTGTAGTAGTAGGATCTGCAGTGGTGCACAGGCGCAGCAGGCGGCAGCGAGAGCCGGCGCAGCAGGGGCGGGCTCAGCAGCGGTGATACGCGAGCGGCGGCGGGCGCAGCAGCGGCGGTGCGCGGGCGGCGGCGGGCTCAGCAGCAGCGGTGCGCGGGCGGCTGCGGGCTCAGCAGCGGCGGGCCGGGAGCAGGCAGCGCGCGGGCCGTATGTGAGCTGCGCGGGCAGCGTGCGGGCCGGCGGCGGTCAGCGCAAGAGCCGCGCAGGCTCAGCGCGGGCTGCGCGGGCTGCTCGCGGGCTGCGTAAGCGGGTCGCGGGCGGCTCGCGGGGGTTCGCGGGCAGGTCGCGGGCTGCTCGCGGGCAGTTCGCGGGCTGTGCGCGGGCTGCGCGGGCTGGTCGCGGGCTGCGCAGGCGGTTCGCGGGCTGCGCGTGGGCGGTTCGCGGGCTGTGAGCGCGGCGCGCTGTGCGGTTCGCGGGCGGCGTGACGGGGCCGATCGGGGCGCTAAGGGGCGACGCGACGGGGGCCGTGAGAGGCCGCTAGGGAAAAAAAAAAATTCGAAGGGGGGGGCCGGAGGGCCGCTAGATCGACGGGGCCAGCGGGGCCGGAAACAAGCGAAGGTAAGCAGGTAGGTAAGTCGGTGGGCCCTAAGAACAGTCCTAACGAAGGACCTGCTCTGAAACCATGTCAGAAATAACTGAGCAGGAATGGAATGAACTAGCAGAGAGTTTGGTACAAGTAGGAAACCCTAACTTTGAGTACCCCCTAAGGTGTAACCCACTACAGCCTACATAATATAAACATGCAATGTTTGACACGTTGGCTCGGGTTTGATGATTGGCACCCAGACCGGGCTTGTGGTGCGTCTCTGTCAGCGCATTCCACATCTCGTCGGGACGCATTGCATCGCTCACAGGCAAAATATGGTGTTTTTTTTGTTATGCCGATTATCAATATACTAACATTCGTGTTTTGTACCGTGCAAAGAAGTTCTAGCTGTGAAGGAGTCGGCGCTTAAATACACGGACCTTGACATCGTCGATGATGCAATCCGCGGGCTTGGTGAGATCGTCAAGCGATCGTCCATCTGGCATGAACGCTTCTTGGAGCTTCAGCTTGAGATTCACAAGACTAACCTGGGGCATCAGAGGCTTTTCGACGTTCGTTGGCTATCGCGCAGAGATGCAGTGCAGCGGCTGTGTAGAGTCCTCGGGGCAGCTATCTGTGGAGATTCACTCTACAACGGTAGTGAGCTAGACTACGGGGGTTGGCACGAACTACTAGGAGTGATTGTAGCTTTGCTTGGTTCCTTAGTGCTTGCACATTCACTGCAGAAATTGGCAAGAGTTTCCACTAGCAAAGTTGGAATTCCAGAATGATTGAACAAGCAATGACAACAATGACTACATCAGGCACCTAGCAACCCTGCAGCTAGCCTGGTCGACCGCCAGCACAGCTTGGTCGACCGCCTGCCAGCGTTGCGTAGAGGAGCCGCGCCAGCACTGCAGAAGGGCGACCTGCCAACGCAGCAGGTCGACGGCGTGCCAACACTGCAGCAGTGCGGCTGTCCAGCGTTGCACCCGTAGATGATAGCAGTGCGCACGCTCGCAGGTGTGCGCAGACGATTGGCCCGACTTGCATCGTTGTGCATCCGTCGGCTGTTGTCTGCGCCTGACGAGCCACATCGACTTCGGGATACCAACCCGAAGTTGCCTTCGTCATCGCGGTTTCGACGACGTTCGCGTGCCTCCGCAGAACTCGTCGAGCAGGTTACCCGGTCGACCTGGACACCACCAAGTGCTCTGGTCGACCACCAGTGCCTCCGGTCGACCACCAGGTGCCTCCGGTCGACCACAGCTCCCTCTGGTCGACCACCAGGTGCCTCTGGTCGACCACAGCTCCCGTCGAGCTACCCCCTGGTCGACGGACCCCTTCCGGCAACCAGAATTATTGGCGGTTGTCGCCGAGCTCCCCTCGTCGACCTCTGCTCACTTGTCAGGTCAACGGCTGCTCCGCCGACCTCCCCGGCCGAACTGTACATCGGCTGGCAGCTCCTTCGACCTCCCGGTCGAACTGCCCCTCCTGGTCGACGGCCCACCCGTCGCCCAGACTAGTCCGTTGCAGCTGTCGAGCTCTTTGGTGTCAGAATAACTGAGCAGGAATGGGATGAACTAGCACAGAGTTTGGTACAAGTAGGAAACCCTAACTTTGAGTACCCCCTAAGGTGTAACCCACTACAGCCTACATAATATAAACATGCAATGTTTGACACACCCCCATAGGCGCAGTGGGAGACAACCACAGGGTCACAAGACCAGTCAAAGCAAAGCAAAGCAAGCTCAGGGTGGATCTCAAGGATTCCACACAAATTCCGAGCACAAGCAAGCGGTCACAAGACCAGTTCACATGCAGGTTTATAACAAAGCAAGAGATACAGTGATCACAACCTAGCAAAAGTAAACAAGTAGGCATATATATATAGTGATCACAGTACAAGCAAGGTCAAGAGGTAAGCAAGTGAGGCCCAGTAGGTACAAGGCCTAGCAGCGTGCAAAAGCGCTGATGGTCACAAGGCTGAAGCGCCTTGGTGAACACATCAGCAGTGTTGGCCTCCGTGGCCACGTAACGCAGACAAAGCTGACCACGCTGCTGCAGCTCTCGAGCAAGGAAGTACCGCAGAGCGATGTGCTTCGTTCTGTGCTCCAGTCTGTGCTCCTCACACAAGGCAATGGCAGCCTTGTTGTCGACGTACAGCACTGGAGGAGAACGAGGCCGCTCTCCGAGGTCGGTCAGCAGGTAGGTCAGCCAGCGTAGCTCCTGAGCAGCCATGGCTGTGGCGTAGATCTCAGCCTCACAACTGGAGCTGAGAACAGAAGAAGAGCGAGTAGAACGCCAAGAAACTGAGCCAGAGCCAAGGCTGAAGGTGTAACCCTGGGACGACCGCTGAGTAGCCTGGTCGTCTGCCCAAGAAGCGTCTGAGTGCCCTGTGAGAACAACCCGGTCTCGCCCTCCAAGCACAAGCCCCATGCCCGACGTACTGCACAAGTAGCGCAACACCCTCTTAGCAGCATCCATGTGCTCCTTCCGGTGACGGCCAGGAGCGACATAGCGTGCTAGGATGCTAAGAGGGTATGCAAGGTCAGGTCGAGTGCAGGTCATCAGGTACATGAGGCAGCCCACAAGCTCTGGATACGGGCCACTCGGCTCTACGGACTCATCCGAAGGCAGAGCTGAGAGCGAGTGACCGGTAGGCAGAGGAGTGGACTGAGGCGAGGAGTACGTGAAGCGGAAGCGCTGGAGAACCTGCTGCACCATGTGTGACTGAGTCAGGGTGATGGTGCGCCGTGCTCTGTCCCGGGTGATCCGCAAGCCAAGATAGCTCGTCAGCTCACCCAGGTCTGTGCACGTGTGTCTCCTCTGCAGCTCCGACTTCACGTGAGCGAGTGCCGCGGTGTCAGCAGTGGCAAAGACCAAGTCGTCGACGTACACGAGGATGTAGAACGGCGGCAGCGAGGTGTCGGTGCGTAGAAACAGCGACGGGTCAGCAGTAGAGGGAGCGAACCCAAGAGCCGCAAGTGTCGTCCTCAGTGTGTCGTGCCACTCACGTGGCGCCTGGCGGAGACCGTAGACCGGCCGCTGAAGCCTCCACTGGGTGCCAGGAGGAACTGACCCAGTGAAGCCAGGGGGGCGGCGCAGCCAGATCTCCTCGTGCAGGCTGCCCTGCAAGAAAGCAGTGCTGAAGTCAAGAGAGTGAAGCTCGTAGTCGCGGTGAGCGGCTATGTGCAGCAGCACCCGAAGAGTAGTCATCTTCGGGGTGGGGGAGAAGGTCTGAAAGAAGTCTACTCCCTCTCGCTGACTGAAGCCTCGAGCCACGTAGCGCGCCTTGAAGACAGGTGGAGAACCCGGCGGCCGCTTCACCCTGAAAATCCACATGCCACTGACGATGTTCGCCCCAGGAGGGGGAACCTCGTCTACGTAGGTGCCTGTGGACTTCCAGGAGGCCATCTCTGCGTCCATGGCTGTCTGCCACTGAGAGGAGTAGGGACCCGCCATCGCCTCAGCGTAAGAGCGTGGGGTCGGGATGTCTGGTGCATCCGGGTCTCCCTCAGGGGCAACTAGCAAGGACACGAGACGGGGCAAAGCAGCAGCAAGGCAGTGGAACTCCTCCTGTCTGTCCTCAAGGACGTCCGTGCCGAGGGCACACTCACCCCCGACGGACGGAGGACAGGCAGACGCAGACTCAGACCTAGCGACAAGGCTGGCAGCGTAGTCTAGGCGACAGCGAGCAGCAAAGTCAACCAACTCAGCGACCAGAGCAGACGCAGCAGAGGACTCAAAGGTCGGGTCAGTGACAACTGTAGCGAGGAGACGCGTAACAGTGGGACTGGCAGCACGACGGGAGTCAGACTCCGGGTCAGGAAGAGTAGGAAGAGAGGACGCAGGAGGAGACGGCAGCGGGACACGCTGCGGAGCAGTGGAGGGACGCAGAGTCATGTAGTGAGTGCCTGGGACAGGAGGAGGACGCTCACGTGGGACACGACGACCAGTGCGAGCAGTACGAACAGGCGACGCAGGACGAGACTCAGGCTCACGACGCTCTGTAAGACCTCCTGTGGGACCAGCGTAAGGGGAGGGAGCAGGGAGAGGCGAGGCAGGCGGTAACTGTGACTGCGGCTGGACAGGCAGAGGACACTCGACGGAGGGAGGAGGACTAGGAGGAGGAGCCTGACCAAGAACCTGCTGAAGGAGCGGTACGAAGTACGGTCGCGGCCGCGCAGCGTCTCCAGAAGCAGCAGGGACACCAGTGGCAGCCCCAACGCCCGAGTCCTCAGCACCAGCAGCAGCTCCAACGCCCGGGTCCTCAGCACCAGTAGGAGCTCCAACGCCCGAGTCCTCAGCACCAGCAGCAGCGCCACCGGTCGGGTCCTCAGCACCAGCAGCAGCTCCAACGCCCGGGTCCTCAGCACCAGCAGCAGGGCCACTGGTCAGGTCCTCAGCACCAGCAGCAGCGCCACCGGTCGGGTCCTCAGCACCAGCAGCAGCTCCAACGCCCGGGTCCTCAGCACCAGCAGCAGCTCCAGCCCCCAGGTCCTCAGCACCAGCAGCAGCTCCAGCGTCCGGGTCCTCAGCACCAGCAACAGCACCACTGCTCGGGTCCGCACCACCAAGTTCGTAGAGAACGAGGGGAGGTAGAGACCTGAGAGCGTGCCGGACGGAACCGCTGGACACGGAAGTGTAGTGGAGGAGGTCGCAATGACCGGACCCCCTGAGGGGTCAGCAAGAGAGACAGCAACTGGCCGAGCGAGTGGCTCAAGGACAGTGCGGTCACGAAAGAAAGAGCGAGAAGCACCTGAGTCCAGTGTGAAGGTGTGCAGTGCTGCAGTCGACTCAGTACCAGGGGGCACAGACGCACTAGCACCTAGGGCAGCAGCCTCACCATCACCTGGGGTAGCAGACACGCGAGCACCTGGAGCAGCAGACGCACTAGCACCTAGAGCAGTAGGCTCACCAGTATCTGGAGTAGCAGACACGCGAGTACCGGGAGTGGTAGCCTCACCTGCTCCGAGGGCAACAGACGTACTGGCACCGAGAGCGGCTGCCTCACTCACAGAGCGACTACCACTACGGCCACCCCGACTGCTCAAACCGGCGTACCACTCACGAGCCTGCTGGAGCAGAAGAGGGCACGGCTGCTGCACCTGTCCACTACCGGAGCCTCCCGAACGACGGACGCCAGAGCGACTACCACTACGGCCACCCCGACTGCTCAAACCGGCGTACCACTCACGAGCCTGCTGGACCAGAAGAGGGCACGGCTGCTGCACCTGTCCACTACCTGAGCCTCCCGAACGACGGACGCCAGAGCGACTACCACTACGGCCACCCCGACTGCTCAAACCGGCGTACCACTCACGAGCCTGCTGGACCAGAAGAGGGCACGGCTGCTGCACCTGTCCACTACCTGAGCCTCCCGAACGACGGACGCCAGAGCGACTACCACTACGGCCACCCCGACTGCTCAAACCGGCGTACCACTCACGAGCCTGCTGGACCAGAAGAGGGCACGGCTGCTGCACCTGTCCACTACCTGAGCCTCCCGAACGACGGACGCCAGAGCGACTACCACTACGGCCACCCCGACTGCTCAAACCGGCGTACCACTCACGAGCCTGCTGGACCGTAGGAGGGCACGGCTGCTGCACCTGTCCACTACCAGGGGCTCCCGAACGACGCACGTCAGAGCGACTACCACTACGGCCACCTCGATAGCCCCAACTGGCGTACCACTCACGAGCCTGCTGGAGCGTGAGGGACTCACGCGCACGGTCCTGTGGCTGCATCTGGCCACGTCAGGAGCAGCAGGAGTAGCGGGAGCAGCAGGAGTAGCAGGGGCGGCTGCTGCAGTGGTGGGCGGCTCCAGTGGTTGCTGACGCAGTGGCGGGCGGCTGCAGGGGCTGCTGCTGCAGTGGCGGCGGCTCCAGGGGCTGCTACTGCAGTGGCGGCTGCTCCAGGGGCGAGAGGCGGATTAGGGTTAGGTGGCGACGGCGCGGGCAGGGCGACGCGGCGGGCAGGTGGCGACGCCGCGGGCAGGGCGACGGATTAGGGTTTGGTGGCGACGGCGCGGGCAGGTCGACGCGGCGGGCAGGTGGCGACGCCGCGGGCAGGTCGACGCGGCGAGGAGGTGGCGACGCCGCGTGCATGTGGCGCGGGCAGGCGACGACTCCGCGGGCAGGTGGCGACGCCGCGACGACGCCGCGGGCAGGCGACGTCTCCGCGGGCAGGCGACGGCGCCGCGGGCAGGGATCGACGTCGCGGGCAGGCGGCTTCGACGCGGGCAGGCGACGACGCCGCGGAGAGGCGGCGACGCTGCGGGCAGAGCGACGCGGCGGCCGGCTAGGGCCTGCAGGGGCGGCGCGCGTGGCCTGACGGGTCTGCAGGGGCGGCTCTCGGGCCTGACGGGCCTGTAGCGGCGGCTCGGGGGCCTGACGGGCCTGCAGCGGCGACTCGGGTGCCTGACGTGCCTGTAGCGGCGGCTCAGGTGCCTGACAGGCCTGCAGCGACGGCTCGGTGGCCTGACGGACCTGCAGGGGCAGCTCGAGGGCGCACGAGGGCGCACGAGGGCGCACGAAGGCGCACAAGGAGAGAAAGGCGCACGAGGGCGCACGTAGGGTAGGGCGCACGAGGGCGCACGTAGGGTAGGGCGCACGAGAGCGCGTAGGCGCAAGAGGCGCACGGTAGGTAGGTAGGTAGGTAGCGGTGGGCCCTAAGAGCGGTCCTAGCGATGGACCTGCTCTGATACCATGTCAGAATAACTGAGCAGGAATGGGATGAACTAGCACAGAGTTTGGTACAAGTAGGAAACCCTAACTTTGAGTACCCCCTAAGGTGTAACCCACTACAGCCTACATAATATAAACATGCAATGTTTGACATTTGGTCGACAGCAACACCACAGCGGTCCCCTGCAGCTCGACAAAGCCTGATTGTCGAGCAGCTCTCCCACTGTGAACGGTCGGTTGCTACTTCCGTACCTCTGACCAATTTGTCGGCGTTGCCCAAGCGAGGGCGGGGCCAACACATCATTCCCGTTAACACTCCCCTGCCGCGCTCACGCTTGGGCCCCCAGCCCACACGGCAGTACTCCACGGAGAAAACTCGTCCTCGGCGTGCACCCCACACACAGCACGCCGTCACCGCACCAGCCGTGCAGAAGGGCACGGCACCTACTGCTGCACCTCGTCGTCGCCGTCGCCGACGTCGGCCAGACGAACTTGGCCGATGGCGACAAAGCACTGGTTGAAAGCCGGAAAATGCAGCGCCTTCGTCAGGAAGTCTGCCGGCTGCTCGGTGGTCGGGATGTACTTCAGCACGAACTTCCCGCGCCTCACCATGTGCTGCAGCCAGGCGTAGCGTCGCTCCATGTGCTTGAGGTTGCCCGTCAGCCCCAAGCCCTCAGCGACCGTGATCGCCGACTTGTTGTCGACGCGGAGGATGGTCGGCTTTCCGGCGTCGAGCAGCTTGAACTCCGCAAGGAGGAAGCGGAGTCGGCGTCCCTCCTTGCCAGCATCCGTGGCTGCCACGTACTCCGACTCGGTCGACGACAATGTCGCGCACTTGATGCGTGAGCTCGACCAGGAGACCGCGGCCCCTCCGTAGACGAACACGTAGCCGCCCGTGCTCGTCCGGTTCTGCTTGTCGCCCGCATCATCGGCGTCCACGTAGCCGATCAGCTCCAGCGACTCTGGTCCACCGCCGAACTCCAGGGCGGTGTCGCGGGTGTCGGCGAGGTAGGCGAGGCAGCGGTCGACCTCGCGCCAATGCTGGTCGCTCCGCACCGTGAGCCCGCTCCCCAGTTTACTGCAGGCGAACGCGATGTCCGGCCTCGTCGTCGTCGCCGCGAACTGCAGCAAGCCAACCTTCTGTCGGTATTCCTCCTCCTCGCACTCCTACGCCTCTTCGTCGTCGAATGTCAGCTCGGCGTAGGCGTCGACCGAGACCGGCGTCTTCGGGATGCGCTGTGAAAACTAGAACGAGAATGAATGCATTGAGCAGCATGAGGAGTACAAGTACCAAACCCTAAAGTGTTGTACCCCATGTAAGCTACCCCACTACAGCCTACACAGACTATAGTATATGAGTTTGACACACCCCCATAGGCAAAGTGGGGGAGAACAAGGGGTCACAAGACCAGTCAAGCAAAGCAAGGCAAAGCAAGCTCAGGGTGGATCTCAACGTCACCACACATTCTGAGCACAAGTTCAAGGCCACAAGGCCAGTTCACATGCAAGATTACATATATATAATGCTAAACAAGCAAGAACAGGCATACATATATGTAACAGTACAAGCAAGGTCAAGAAGTGAGCAAGTGAGGCAAGGTAGGCACAAGACCTAACAGAGTACAGAAGCGCTGATGATCACAAGGCGCGAGTGCCTTAGTGAAGATATCAGCAGTGTTGGCCTGAGAGGCCACGTAAGCAAGGCGCAGCTGACCACGCTGCTGCAGCTCACGAGCAAGGAAGTAGCGAAGAGCGATGTGCTTCGTTCTGTGCTCCAGTCTGTGCTCCCGACACAAGGCCAGCATGGCCTTGTTGTCTACGTACAGCACTGGAGGAGAACGAGGCGGCTCTCCCAGGTCAGTCAGCAGGTAGGTGAGCCAGCGTAGCTCCTGTGCAGCCATGGCCCCTGCGTAGATCTCAGCCTCACAACTGGAGCCGAGAACAGAAGACGAGCGGGTAGACCGCCACGAAACAGAGCCGGAACCAAGGCTGAAGGTGTAACCCTGTGACGACCGCTGCGTAGCCTGGTCGTCGGCCCAAGAAGCGTCTGCGTGACCAGTGAGGACCACTGGACTCTGCCCTCCAAGCACAAGCCCCATGCCCGACGTACTGCACAAGTAGCGCAACACCCTCTTCGCTGCAGCCATGTGCTCTGGTCTGTGTCTCCCAGGAGCAACATAGCGTGCCAGAATGCTAAGAGGGTATGCAAGGTCAGGTCGAGTGCAGGTCATCAGGTACATGAGGCAGCCAACAAGCTCTAGGTACGGGCCACTCGACTCTACGGACTTATCCGAAGGCAGAGCTGAGAGCGAGTGGCGTGTAGGCAGAGGAGTGGCCTGAGGCGAGGAGTACGTGAAGCCGAAGCGCTGAAGGACCTGCTGCACCATGTGTGACTGAGTCAGGGTAATGGTGCGCTGTGCTCTGTCCCGGGTGATCTGCAAGCCAAGGTAGCTGCGCAGTTCACTCAGGTCTGTGCACGTGTGTCTCTTCTGCAGCTCGGACTTCACGTAGGCAAGTCCAGCAGTGTCAGCTGTAGCAAAGACCAAGTCGTCGACGTACACGAGGATGTAGAACGGCGGCAAGGAAGAGTCGGTGCGCAGAAACAGCGACGGGTCGGCAGTAGAAGGAGCAAACCCAAGAGCCGCAAGTGTAGTCCTCAGTGTGTCGTGCCACTCACGAGGCGCCTGGCGGAGACCGTAGACTGGCCGCCGGAGGCTCCACTGGGTGCCAGGAGGAAAAGTCCCAGTGAAGCCAGGTGGGCGGCGCAGCCAGATCTCCTCGTGCAGGCTGCCCTGCAAGAAAGCAGTGCTGAAGTCAAGAGAGTGCAGCTCGTAGTCTCGGTGAGCGGCTATGTGCAGCAGTACCCGAAGAGTGGTCATCTTCGGGGTGGGAGAGAAGGTCTGAAAGTAGTCAACTCCCTGCCGCTGACTGAAGCCACGAGCCACGTAACGCGCCTTGAAGACAGGCGGAGAACCCGGCGGCCGCTTCACCCTGAAAATCCACATGCCATTGACGATGTTCGCCCCAGGCGGGGGAACCTCGTCAACGTAGGTGCCTGTGGACTTCCAGGAAGCCATCTCTGCGTCCATGGCTGCCTGCCACTGAGAGGAGTAGGGACCCTCTATCGCCTCCGCGTAAGAGCGCGGAGTCGGGATGTCAAGTGCATCCGGGTCTCCCTCAGGGGCAAGCAGCATGGACACGAGATGAGGTGAAGCAGCAGCCAAGCACTGGAACTCCTCCTGCCTGTCCTCAAGGACGTCCGTGCTAAGAGCACACTCACCTCCGACGGACGGAGGACAGACAGACTCAGACTCAGCGACGAGACTGGCAGCGTAGTCTAGGCGACAGCGAGCAGCGAAGTCGACAAGCTCAGCAACCAGAGCAGACGCAGCAGTAGACTCAAAGGAAGGGTCAGTGACGACAGTAGCAAGGAGACGCGTGACAGTAGGACTCGCAGCACGAAGGGAGTCCGACTCAGGGTCAGGAAGGTCAGGAAGAGAGGACGCGGGAGGAGAAGGCAAAGGGGCACGCAGTGGAGCAGTGGAAGGACGCAGAGACATCCGGTGCGTGCCGGGGACAGGGGGAGGACGCTGACGCGAACCACGACCACTAGTGCGAGCAGCACGGACAGGCGACGCAGGGCGAGACGCAGGCTCACGACGCTCAGCAAGACCTCCAGTAGGACCAGTGTAGGGAGAAGGAGAAGGAAGCGGGGAGGCTGGCTGTAACTGTGACTCAGACTGGACAGGAGGCGGACACGCTAAGGGAGGAGCAGGACCAAGAGAGGACGGAAGACCAAGAACCTGCTCAAGGAGCGGAACGAAGTACGGCCGTGGCCGCGCAGCGCCACCAGTGCCAGCAGGAACAGCACCAGCACCCCCAACGGGAGCACCAGCACCAGGAGTACCCCCAGCTCCAGCAGCTCCAACTCCAGCACCCTCAGCAGCACCAGCGCCAGTAGCACCTCCAGCGCCAACACCCCCAGTAGCTCCAGCTCCATTCGCACGCCGCCAGCGCTTGGCGAACCACTCACGCAGCTCCTGTGGAGAGAGTAGCTCCCGCCGGGACGAAGCACCCGAAGAACCTCCAGGCCCAGCACCACCAGACGCCTCACGAGCAGGCCCAGCACCCTCAGGCTCCGTACTCCGAGACACAGCACCCCCAGGCTCAGCACCCCCAGGCGCAGCACCCCCAGGCTCAGAACCCCCAGGCGCAGCACCCCCAAACTCAACACCCTCAGGCGCAGCACCCCCAAGCTCAGCACCCCCAGTCGCAGCACCCCCAGACCCAGCACCCCCAGGCTCAGCACCCCCAGCAGCACCAGAGTCAACAGCTACCTCGACAGGCTCGACTGCATCTACCTGGGACACACCTGAGGGAGCAGGACCCTGAGGGGGGAGGGGGTCTACCGGAGGGGGACCTGGCGTAAGGAAGAGCGGCGGGGGAGGGAGGGACGCAGTGCGGTAGGGGAAGAGACGGTAGTAGGGAACCGACTCGTCAAAGGTGACGTCCTGGGAGGACAGAACACGGCGCGAGGTGGGGTGGTAGAACTGCCAGCCTGGCGCGTCAGGGGGGAAGCCAAGGAAGACGCAGGGAACAGCACGAGAGGACAGCTTGTCCGCAGACAAGTCGCGGACAAACGCCCGAGATCCCCAGACACGGAACGCAGACGCATCGCCAGCCTTCCCCGTCCACAGTAAAGCAGGGGAGGTCTCCGGCCTGGAGACCCGGGGGTGAAGGTTGATCTGATGCGCCGCGTACCGAACCGCAAACGGCCACAGAAAATGGGGGGCAGCCGCATGGACCATGGACGTACGAGCGACGTCCATGATCATGCCAATGCGGCGCTCAGCAATCCCATTTTGCTGTGGAGAGTCCGGAAGCGTGAAGGTCTGGCGGATGCCTCGTGCACGACAGAAGGCCCGCAGAACCTCGGTCAGAGTGCAGACGCAGAACAGGAAAGTCAGAGCCGAAACTCTCCCGGAGCTGGAGACGAGCTGCGCGGATCCAGGCGATCAACACCTCAGTGACGTCACCCTTGCTGCGCAAGGGGAAGACCGTGGTGTAACGCGAGTAGTCGTCAACCACCAGCAGGAAGTAACGCTCGTGACCCTGCCCACGGACGCGGGCTGGGCCCCACACGTCCATGTGAAGCGTCTGCAGCGGAGCCTCTGTCGGAGGAAACTCGGAGGAGTGAGGGGCAGCGCGCTGCCGCCCCTCGACGCAGGGAACGCAGGTGGGGGCAGGCCCCGGAGGAAGGGGAGGGAGGGACCGGGGGAGGCCAGAGACAAGAAGACGGGAAGCCATGCCTCGAAGACGAGGCACGGAGGGGTGACCAAGGCGGTGGTGCCAGAGGAGAGTCCGGTGGGACAGGAGACGACACGAGCAGGGGGCAGACTCAGGACCAGACCTGGACGCCGCAGCAAACACCTGACCCGACGCTGCTACCTGAGCAGACTCAGTGACTGGAGGAGACTCAGTAGTCAGTGTGTACAGGCTCGACCCCGGCCGACGGGTAAACGTGGCCAAGTGTCGGCCCGTGTCTGCACACGTGCAGTGAGTCACCCGCTGACGAGCAGGGGTGAACTGGTCAACCCCCCCATCCTGTAGGTCAGCACCCGCCACCAAGTTCGTAGAGAACGAGGGGAGGTAAAGACCCGACAGGGAGCCAGACGGGACCGCTGGACACGGTAGGACAGTGGAGTAGTGGGCAAGGACAGGACCCCCAGAGGGGTCTGCCAGGGAGACTGCAACGGGCCGACTGAGTGGCGTGAGAGTGGTGCAGTCTCGAAAGAAGGAGCGGGAAGCACCCGAGTCAAGGGTGAAGGTGTGGGTGTCCGGAGACGACGCAGTACCTGAGAGCGCAGACTCACCGGCACCTGGGGCGGCAGACGCACTGGCACCTAGAGCAGCAGCCTCACAAGCACCTAGCGCAGCAGCCTCAATGCCCGGGTCAGGCGGAAAACACCGGTAACAGTCACCCTCATCACTAATAGTCACAGCATACATGGCAGCAAGAATAGCATCATAATCAAGATCAAAGATCGCAACACCCGCCCTAGACAGCTCGCCCCAGCGAGGGATCTCAGTAGCGTCGGGGAACTGGTGACGCCACGCGTCCGTCAGACGGCCGAAGCAACTCTGGGTGGAGTGCGCTCCCCCACACTGCTCACCCACTCGGTCGCCGGTACGGAGAACGTAGGTACAGGGGCCAGTACCCCCACCCCGCTGACGTGCAGCGTACCACTCACGAAGCTGCTGAGGGGGGGGGATCTCACGAGCGCGCTGCTGCTGCTGCTGGCGCTGACCACCACCGGAGCCAACCCTCTGTGCAGCGCCACCCCGACCAGCTCCACCTCCTCCGCCGCTACCTCCTCCACTACCGCCACCTCCGCCACCTCCGCTCCCACCGCCACCGCCGCCTCCGCCTCCGCCTCCACTGCCGCCATTGACGCCCCCACCCCCGCCACCACCCCCACCGCCACCCCCACCCCCTCCACCACCTCCACCTCCGCCTCCACCGCCCCCGCTAGCTCCTCCAGCACCCTTGCCCCCCTTGCCCTTGCCAGGGCGGCGTCTCCCGCTAGGGGCAGACGCCGCAGCGACCGACTCAAGACCAACGAGGTCGGCCGCAGCAGCAGAGGCAACAGAGGGCAGGAGGGGAGAGGGGGAGCACCCCTCAAAGACAGGGGTACGAGGGTCACCACGAGAGGCTCCTACAGCGACTATGCTCTTCTCTGCCGCTAGAAGGCGCTCCTCGAGGAGGTCAACGGTGAGGGTGGTGGGGCAAACAGAGAGGAAGTGGTCCCTGACCGGGCGAAGGGTGTCAGGGAGCCGGGTGACTATGTAGTAGAGGGTGATGTACATGGGGGGGGGGGGGTTCTTGGCGCAGAACTCAGCAGGAAGCGCAGCGCGGTAGCGAGTGTCACTAGTGCGAAGGTGCGTAATGAGGTCAGCGACAGTGGGAAAAGCGGCGAGGTCAGGGAAGAGGTACGGTAGGATGAGGCGGCTAAGCGCAGCAGTGGCAGGGGAAGAGTAGCGTGCAACTACAGCGTCGTACAAGGTCTTAGCACTCTTGTACTGGCTAAAGTGCGCACGCTCAGCGGTCGGCAAGTGGCGGCGCACAGCAAGGCGGGCAGCAGCATCGCGCGTGGCCCACTGTGAGCGAACAGTGGCGTCAGCATCAGCAGCAGGGGCAGGAGAGGCACCAGAGGTGAGGTCAAAGAGGGAGAGACCGTCTGCCCTATCGCTCAGCAGGAAAAGCTGCAGGTCATCTACCCAGAAGCAAAGTCAATGGCCCGACCCTCAGCATCAAAAGTGAGGACACTAGGGGCAGCCATGACAGCAGTAGACTAGCAGCGCGAGCAGCAGGCTAAGAGCAGTGCAGTGGTGGAGGCGCTGCTCTTACCGGGCAGGCGAGAAGGACCGAGGCTCGCCGGCAGGAACAGGGCCGCGACGGCAGTAACGGCGGCTCGGCAGCGCGGCAGCTCGGCGACAACAAGCGGCGGCTCGGCGGCAACGGCGGCTCGGCGGCTCGGTAGCCCGGCGGCAACGGCGGCTCGGCGGCTCGGGGGCTCGGTGGTGACGGCGGGGCCGTGAAGGGCGGCAGTGGGGGCCACGAAGGGCGGCGACCGGGCCGCGAAGGTGTGGCGACGAGGCCGCGAAGGGCGGCGCCAGTGTCGCACGGGTGGGGCGACGGGGCCGCGAAGGGCGGCGGTGGGGTCGCGGGCGGCTGCGACGAAGCCGCGAGGGGCGGCGCCGGGGCCGCGAGGGTGGGGCCGCGGGGTCGCGAGGGTAGGGCGACGGGGCCGGCAGAGGCGGCGCCGGGGCCGGTAAGAGCGGCGCCGGGGCCGCGAGGGTGGCGTGAAGGGGCCGCGAGGGCGGCGCGACGGGGCCGCCAGGGGCCGTGAGAGGGGAGCGCGACTCGGGCAGGGGCGGAGTGCGCTCCGGGCAGGAAAAAAAAAGAATAATAGGTGGGCCCTAGGAACAGTTCCCACGAGGGAACCTGCTCGATACCATGTGAAAACTAGAACGAGAATGAATGCATTGAGCAGCATGAGGAGTACAAGTACCAAACCCTAAAGTGTTGTACCCCATGTAAGCTACCCCACTACAGCCTACACAGACTATAGTATATGAGTTTGACATGCGCCCGGTCCGCTCCTCGTCGATGAAGCGCCTGCGCAGCTTGTCGGCGTAGCCCTGCTGGTGCAGCCACAGCTTCCTCGCTGGCCTGTCGCGCACAATCTCCAGCCCGAGATACTTGACGACCGGCGAAATCTCGCGCAGCTCGAAGGCGGCTGCCAGCAGCTCCTTCAGCTCCTTCAGCATCAAGGTGCTGCTGCTGGCGGCGAGCAGGTCATCGACGTAGACCAGCACCCAGCAGGTCACTCCGTCATCGCCGGACTTGAAGTAGAGCGCCTCGTCGACCTGGCTCTTCTTCCAGCCAGCTCCCAGCAGCACTCCGTCGAGTGCCCTAAGTACCACAGCAGCAGCGACTGCTTCAGCCCGTAGAGGCTCTTCAGCAGCTTACACGCCCGGCCGGTCCCATCGTCAAAGTAGTCCGGCTGGTACATGTAGAGCACCCTGTCGAGCTTGCTCTGCAGGAAAGCGTTCTTCATGTCGAGCTGCATCAAGTTGAGGTCGAGGACGGCGACGATGCTGAGGAAGATCCTCAACGTGACGTAGCTGCTCACCGGCGAGTACGTCTCGTCGTAGTCAGCGCCATACACCTGCGTGAAGCCCTTCACGACCAGCCTTGCCTTCTCGCGCTCGACGGAATCGTCAATGCGGTACTTGGTCGTCAGCACCCACCGGTTCTTCATGATGTTCACCCCGCGTGGGCGTTCGACCAGCTCCCAAGAGCCCATGCTGATCAGGCCACAAATCTCCTCTTCCATGGCGGCCTTCACCGCCTCGCCCTTCCAGCTCGCCAGCGCCTCCTTCACCGTCATCGTGGCGATGTCCCAGCGGTGTTCGGGGTCGGCATGCACGTCAGGGTCGAGCTCCGGTAGTTTTTCATCCTCCTCGGCGTCGTCGTACAACAGGTCGTCGTCGACCTCGTCGTACACCGTGGTGAAGGCAGCTGGTGGCAGGCAGGCGTGGAAGCTCAGCCGATCCGGTGGCCGTCGAGCTCGACCAGAGCGTCGCAGCTCCGGCTCAGACTTCTCGACCGGAACCTCCACCACGTCGCTGTCGGTGGACTCCTCTCCCGCCGACAGCTCCCCTTCCTCGTCGATGTTTGCCTCGTCTACCAGCTGCTTCCACCTGTTGACCGGCTGCTCGCCTGCTGCTGACTTCGACACCTCCCCTATCGACCACCCCGGGTGCTGCTCCCCTGTCGAGTGCACCCCTGCTGTTGCCTCCTGTTCGACCGGCTCCCCTGTCTGCTGCTCCCCTGTCGTCGACGGCTTTCCATCCTGGTCAATAGGCTTGGTGCCTTGTCGACCGCCGGCGATGCCACTGGCCGGCGCCACAGGCGACGCCTCAAGGCTCCCCTCATCGCCGGTGGCAGACACAGGCATCGACGCGGGCCGATCTGCGACGGGGGAGGGAGGAGCAAGGACAGGAGGAAGCGGAAGAACCTCCACAACATCCTCATCAGCAGGCTCATCGACTTCGGCGAGCAGTGGGATCGCCGTCGTCGAAACGTCCGTCGGCGGGTGTGCCTGCGTCCGCCCCGACGCCGGCCCATACTTCGCCTTCCACACCTCCAGCGACAGCGTCTCGTAGAAGATCACCTCGACCGACGTGACCACCTTGTTGTCGGTCAGGTCGAGCACCTCCCTAACTTTGCTCTCCGGCGACACGCCCAGGTGAAGCCCCCAGCGAGCCTTCGGCGCCAGCTTCCCACCGCGCTGCTGCTCGGGAACCATGAACTGCACCATGCAGCCCCACACCCGCGCCAGCGTGAGGTCGGGCTTCTTCCCGGTCAGTAGCTGGTACGGAGTTGTCCCCGGCGGCGTCGTCGACCGCTCCAGGCAGTTGCGCACCCAGACAGCCTGTCGAAGGGCGAGGTGCCACCAGTGGTGCTGCACGCCCATGTGCAGCAACATCGTCCGCACGGACTCCATGACCGTGCGCATCTCCCGCTCAGCCATGCCGTTCTGCTGCGGAGTGTAGGGGCACGTCAGGTCGTGGACGATGCCCTTCCCGTCGACGAAGGTGGTGAAATCCTTTCCAAGGAACTCCCCTCCCCGGTCAGAGCGGAGCGACAGCACCGACTTCTTCGTCTGTCGCTCCACCAGCACCAGCCACTTCTCGAACTCCCGCAGCACGTCGCTCTTCTTAGCGACCGGCATTGCCCACACGAAACGAGTGTGGCGATCCTTCAGCAGCAGGAAGTACAAGCTGCCATCCTTGGCAGCCACCCGAAATGGCCCGCACAAGTCAATGTGCACGACAGCCAGTGCCTCCTCGGCGTCCGATCCCTTGTTGGGGAAGGTGTGTCGCGCCAGCTTTCCTCCGACGCACGAGACACACGGCGGGTCTGCTCCGGTCGATGGCTTGATGTTGAGCCCGGCAGCAACGGCATGCTTTGCCGAGCTCTTGATCGTGTCGATGCTGACGTGCGCAAGCCTCGCATGCAACCGGTCAGGGGTCAACTCCGTCGCCGAGACGATCGTCCGCAGAGCCACCACCTCGGTCGACGGCGACCGCGTCGAGCAGGGGCGAAGGTCGGTGCAGAGGACTCGTCCAGTGTAGCGTGCTCGACCGAGCACCTCCCCGGTCGCGGCGACGAGCAGCATCTCGTCGCCGTCGCCCTGCAGCTGCACTCCGCTCTCCTTCAGTTGGCCAGCTGACAGCAGGTTCGCCTGTACGCCCGGAACGTAGAGCACGTCGGGGATGAGGACCCGCTTCCCGGCCTCCCCTTGCAGAGCGACGGTTCCACGACCCTCGACGAGCTGCAACGCCCCGTTGAAGCCACGTATTGCTCGGCCCCATGTCGACGAAGACCGCCTTCGTCCCCATCAGGTGGTGGGAGCATCCGCTCTCGAGCAGCACCGCCATCGGGTTAGCCTGCACAGCTGCTGCCACCGCTTGGAAGTCCTCACCAGCCTCGAAGTCCTCACCAGCCTCCGGTGCTAGCGAGACCGTTGACTCCACCATGCCGACCATCGAGCACGACGCCTCCCCGTCGCCTCGGCCCTTGCCCTGTCGACGTCCTTCGTCGACGACGTCTTCTTAGACGGCTGCTTCTCCTTCCGCGGTTTTTCATCTCGACGGGGGCGACGACTGGCCGATCGACCGCGGCCTCCCTTGCTGTCGTCCTCGTCGCTGTCATCGCGGTCGGGGCACTCGAAGGAGAGATGGTCGGGGTCGCCGCAGACCCAGCACTCCCGCCGTCGACCACCACCTCCACGACCCTTGCCGCGCGTAAACTTCTTCTCGTCGACGTCCTTCGTCGACCGCCCACCTCCGCTACCACCTCCGCCCAGCTTTCCGCGCTGCCCTTGCTGCTGATTCAGCTTCGTCGGTGCAGCGTAGTTTGCCTGCGGAAGGAGCTCCGTGGGCTGTTCGGCCTCCTGCATCGCCTCATCTTGAAGGATGTAGCTGGTGATGGAGTCCTCGTCGAGAGACTCACGCGTGCCGGGCACCATCATCATCCTCTTCATGAGGTTGTAGCTGCGCGGCAAGCCCTTGACGATGTGGGTGATGTAGGACGCCGTCGAGTATTCGGCGCCCGCCATCCGCATCTCAGCCAGGATCCGTCAAGCACGGTTGCAGTAGTCCGTCGCCGACTCTTGCTCGCCCATCCGAATGTGTGTCATCTTCTCCTCCAGCTGTCCGATGTACAGGTCGTCCCTGACCTGGTACGTCGACAGGATGAAGCGCCATGCCTGGTGACCAGCATCCAGTCGCTCTCGACAGCTCCTGAGTGCAGCACCGGCGAGCAGCACCTCGAGATGACCATGAAGGTGAGTAGGTGAGCAGCACGAAACTCCCTGCGCAGCTCGACATCCTCCTCGGGCGGAATGGGCACGGTGCCGTCGGCGAAGCCCTTCAGCCCGGCAACCTCCAGCTGAGGCTCTATCGACTCCCTCCAGGTGATGAGGTCCCGTCGACCTTGCAGCGGTGCGACGGTGATTCGGTCCGGCGAGAACTTGAAGTAGCCATACGCCGGCGCAATCCCGCCCGCTGTCACATGCGTCGTCGCTGAGTGCCCTCCACCACCTCGTAGAGGGGATCGACGTCGAACATCAACGTCGCCACGCGAGCTGCCTGCGGCCGCCGTCGACCGCTGCACCCGCGCCTGTATCCCGTCGATGCCACCGTCGACCTTGATCACTCCTCTCTGCTTCGTGCCTTTGCTACCGCTGACTCGTGCACCACCGTCGACCTCGTCGTCGACGCCACCTTCGTTCCGCACTGGTCGAGGAGATGCAGGACGGGAAGGGTGTTCCGTCGCCCACTGCGACCGGATGCCCAACTCGACGATCGCCCAAGGGATCGTCCCGTACTCGCCATCGGCGTGGCGTCTCCTCGCATCAGTGAAGCGTGCCTCCAAGGTGTCCGCTACGCCCGCATCAACTACGGGGTCGACCATGGCGACTAACGCTGCTGCCGGCCTACGAACGACTTAGTAGGTGCAAAAGTCGGCTCCTATCTGAAGGTAATTTGCGGGGCCGTCCACGCTCACCGCACCATGCGGAGATTCACTCTACAACGGTCATGAGCTAGACTATGGGGGTTGGCACGAACTACTAGGAGTGACTGTAGCTTTGCTTGGTTCCTTAGTGCTTGCACATTCACTGCAGAAATTGGCAAGAGTTTCCACTAGCAAAGTTGGAATTCCAGAATGATTGAACAAGCAATGACAACAATGACTACATCAGGCACCTAGCAACCCTGCAGCTAGCCTGGTCGACCGCCAGCACAGCTTGGTCGACCGCCTGCCAGCGTTGCGTAGAGGAGCCGCGCCAGCACTGCAGAAGGGCGACCTGCCAACGCAGCAGGTCGACGGCGTGCCAACACTGCAGCAGTGCGACTGTCCAGCGTTGCACACGTAGATGATAGCAGTGCGCACGCTCGCAGGTGCGCGCAGACGATTGGCCCGACTTGCATCGTTGTGCATCCGTCGGCTGTTGTCTGCGCCTGACGAGCCACATCGACTTCGGGATACCCGCCCGAAGTCCCCTTCGTCATCGCGGTTTCGACGACGTTCGCGTGCCTCTGCAGAACTCGTCGAGCAGGTTACCCGGTCGACCTGGACACCACCAAGTGCTCTGGTCGACCACCAGTGCCTCCGGTCGACCACCAGGTGCCTCCGGTCGACCACAGCTCCCTCTGGTCGACCACCAGGTGCCTCTGGTCGACCACAGCTCCCGTCGAGCTACCCCCTGGTCGACGGACCCCTTCCGGCGACCAGAACTGTCAGCGGTTGTCGCCGAGCTCCCCTCGTCGACCGCTGCTCACTTGTCAGGTCAACGGCTGCTCCGCCGACCTCCCCGGTCGAACTGTAGATCGACTGGCAGCTCCTTTGACCTCCCGGTCGAACTGCCCCTCCTGGTTGATGGCCCACCTGTCGCCTAGACTAGTCCGTTGCAGCTGTCGAGCTCCCTGGTCGACAGCAACACCACAGCGGTCCCCTGCAGCTCGACGAAGCCTGTCGAGCAGCTCTCCCACTGTGAACGGTCGGCTGCTACTCCCGTACCTCCGACCAAGTTGTCGGCGTTGCCCAAGCGAGGGCGGGGCCAACACACCATTCCCGTTAACACTATCGTGGTTTTCGTGGACTACAACCACAAGATGGCTGCTGTTGTCCGGTCACTGAAATTTCACTTCTGCCTCTACTTCTTGGCGGATCTTCTAGCAGAGATCAACGCCCTCAACCGGTTTTTCCAACGACGGAAAGTGAGTAATGTGTTTACGGTTAATTTTAAATGTAATTTCAGATTGCCAATAATAACAACACTCTTATCGAAACCGTTTTGTTACTGTGCCTGCCACTATTTCAGGTTGACATCATGCTCGTGTACCAAGAGGTGGACCGCACGATTGGCTACATCAGGCTGCGCTATGTGTAATACGACACCACTTTCGGAGGGGGAGTCAGCAAGCTGCTATCGCCATTCGTCGCACGGATCGCCAACGGGAAATGAACGATCAAAGTGGACGGCGTGGATGCGGAGGGCGAGCCAACTTCGCATGAGATCGAGCTGAGCGAGTCACCGCTTCCCGGCCACAAGTACGGCAGCTCGATGGCCGACTGCATCAAGCTGTGCGAGGCTTTCGCGCTGGGGGTGGCGACAAATCTTCACACCCGCATGCACAGCCTAAAGGACATGGAGGGCAGCAAGCTGTACAAGGTGGAGTCGTGGCCGGATGCGATGAAAAGCGGGAGCGTCGGGTGGTGAGTTGGCTGGATGCTAACGCGCGTCTCTTCAACAACAGGCTGCCAGGTGCGGTGTCGCACACGTGGATTATAGAATTAGTTGAGTGATGTTTGTTGTTGCCATCTTTGTTACTATTAATGGACATGTTTTTTTTGTTATATGTTCACATGACAGGCTTCAACCACCGTGCGGCTGAGCTGGAACTGAAAAGTTCTGGCCACGTCATGTCACGCCACTACAAGGACGATGACTTCTACCAGGGTCTTGCCAAGATAATGAAGACAAAGGACTGGCCACGCAGCTTCCCCAGCCTGGTGTCCATGTGGCAGGCGATGGCAGTGATTCCGCTAAGCACCGTGGAGTGCGAGCGCGGATTCAGCTGCCAAAATGTCATCAAAAGTTGGTTGCGGACGTCGCTCGCCGACGCTCGTCTATCCAAGCTGATGACTCTCAACATGTTGGACTACGAGGCCCGAGGTGGTTGTGATCTGGCGGAAGCAAAAAAAGAGAAGACCCGTGAAAACACCTGCCCCGTACAAGCCCTATGCAGGAAAGGGCAAGGCAATATTAGAGTCACCTGATAGCGAGGACGAGCAGCCATGTGACTGAGTATAAATTATTTGTGTAGTTTAGACTTTGCGATTATAAGTCAGTGTTATGAAAAAAACTACACTGATGTTGTGGGGGTTTTTTTTTTTTTAATTTCCTTTTACACTGATCCATCAGTGTTTCCAAAAACGTCACACTGCTTAGAAGGGTTTTGAAAAAGTCCACACTGCTCATCGTGAGTAGGCAAAATCCAAACCTAAGCCCTGTCGCAGTCCCTGTCAACATGGTTTGCATGACATGCGCTATTTCCAGTTTACACCGCACGCATGTTTGACGCTCACTAGTTAACAAGCAATCCACGTTTTAGGATCCCGCGACATGTCACCCAGTAACTCTAAGGATTGGGTTGACAATAGTCTCCTTGCTAATGCCTATCGTGATCTCCACGATCACCCAATTCCAAGTTGCGCAACTTTCAGTTTCCGTAGACGTTGAGCGAATACCGAATATTTGGTATGGTTTCTGAACATTCGATTCCACTCGGTATGTGGCTTCCAAATAGTTGGAATGCGGATTACTCAATAACAGAGAAGTACAAAATAGCCGAATGCTTGAACAACAAGGTGTCGAACAAACAACCAAGTGGTGAAAAATTGATTCAAACAACACACAGCTTGAGCATCCCAAAATGTGGTATGCGGTTCGCGCGATTCGATATCCGCGCTTCGCCTCGAGTCGCATGCGGAACCGAATTCGGTGGTCAACATTGAAACTGGAATTCGGTTACCGTCACCGCCACCAAAACCTATTTGTCGCATTTGCACCGAACGTGGTTTGGTATGCGGTTGCACATTTAGGTTCGCGGAAACTGTCTACTCGACATTTCCCAAACCCCCCTTTCTACCATCCCGCATTCCCACTTTCCTCACACATTCCTACCAAAGTTCCCCATATTTCAACCCCACCATTCTAGCTGACGGTTCCCCATTCTAGGTCATTGTTTTCCACATTTGGTAGACGGTTTCCCACCACTTCTAGGATTGCGCCACCACCCTTAATTCAAGCGCTTAGGTCGGTAGTCACTAGGGCAGTGGCGAACCACCCTAACAATCTCCCCTGTGGTTTGCCAACTGCCACACACCTGTGCTCCCTTGCATCTCCTGCAGCTTGAACTTATGTTTACGCAAATAAAGTTGAAAATTTTGATGTCCAATCCTTGAGCGAATTTCGTAAGCCTCTCGCTTCTCCTCGCCGTCTTAGTACCAAACACTTCATGGGTTGTGCACCCTTCAGCATGTTCCTCCTCCGCGCGCACACGCCATTTTACAGTTCCATCCGACTTGGAACCCTTCACCCACGAAGTCCTCTTTTGCAGTGTCGAATTCCGCACACTTTGTATTCACTGCATCATCTTCAACCACGACCGCTGCTGCAAAGGCGTCGACTTCATCTCCACCATTCGCTTCCGTCACCTCCTTGTTCACAGTCTCCTTTTCCGGCTTCACTGCTTCCGTAACACTCGCTGGCGTATCTTCCGCATCTTCAATCTCATCAACCACATTCGACTTCTCCTTTAGTTCTCCCATCTCAACATACTTACGAACTTCATAGAGCTCATCCATATCATTCATCGCTATCTAGTTCATCTTGTAGAACCCGTCATTGAAGTAACCATTCGCAAACATCTCCCACTCATTACCGAACACTGTCACCTTGCCACTGTCATAAAAGAACTTCCATCCCAAGTCGTCAAGCTGTTACTGACTCACGAGATTTACCTTCAAGTCCTCAATCAACAGCACATTTTCCAATTTTACCCCTCCATACGGACGCTGCATAACTATATCTCCGTCTCCCATCACGGGTAGCTTCCGACTGTTACCTTGCAATATATAAGTATCGCTAGACTCTCTCAAATTTTCCATCCAATCTAACCTGAATGTCATATGACGCGTACATCCGCTGTCCAGAAACCATGTCGTCTTCTCAGGTCCATCCGTTGAGTGAACTTCCTTCGGTAGATGCACAAGATACACAATATGCGCTCCTCCGAGTATCACATCCTCTTTTTCTGCTTCTGCGACATTCGCCTTTGCCGCCACGCTCCTTTGCTGCGACGGACCCCTGTAGCTCTTACTATTTGGATTGGAATAGCACACTGCAGCATGATGTCTGTAGCGTCCACAATAGTTGCAGTTTTTGCGCTTCTGCTGCCACTCCACACTCCGAGTATCCGTTTTCTCGTTCTCCACCGCGTTTCCCTTGTAGTTCTTGCTTCGCGGATTTTCGTAGCAGTTTCTCGCCTTGTGCCCCATTTTTCCACATTGGTATCATGGTCCAAGTCCCCATGCTACCGCTGCATGTACCATAACGAGCCTCCCCTCTTCAAGCTCATTTGTTGTAGTTTTCTTTCTCCTCATTTCCTTAACCGTCTCAAGCGATTGCAAAATTTCCTGCAGTTACTTCAAGCTTTCCGGCGGTTGGTAAGTGAACATTCCGATATCCGATTCCCACTCCTTGGGAAGACCTTGTATGATGTAATCGATCATGTCGTGTTCGGTTTCCGCAACTCCCATCACACGCAAATCATCATTGTAGCTTTTCGCCCGGTTGATGTAGGCGATGATCTTCTCGCTTTTCTCCATGTTCAGCATCAGCAGTTGTTTCCGCATTACCTTCTTGTTGGCATCACATGTGCCCATGTACATGGACTCCAAGTATCTCCACGCTCGCTGTGCAAAATTTAACTCCCCTGCAAATTGATCCAATTCCACTTCGATTCCATCAACAACCGAAACACGAAGTTGAAAAAATGCCTTCTTATTCTGTTTCTTAAACGCCACTATCTTTTCTGGTGCATCCGTCATCGGTGCGACTCCTTCCTTTGTCAGCTTGTCGGGGCGGTAGTACGGCAAGAGCTCAACCTCCTCTGCCCTTTGAAGAAACTTCTTCCGCCACATGTTATAATTGCTTCCGTTGAAGTGTTGGGCTTCACTGAGCCCGATCGTCGGTTTCACCACCAATCGGCCACTCGCAAGGGCCTTGAGAAGAGTCTTCAACTGCGGGTCTCCATGACTCACACTGGAACCCGAACTCACCTCGTCCGCCATGGCGTAGGCGTGAACGACTCTTCTTCTCCACAAACGTTCATTTAGCGCACCAAGTGAATCCACGCCGGCGACACGACCTTTCGCCAAGCTTTGATACCAGTTCTAAGGATTGGGTTGGCAATAGTCTCCTTGCTAATGCCTATCGTGATCTCCACGATCACCCAATTCCAAGTTGCGCAACTTTCAATTTTCGTAGACGTTGAACGAATACCGAAGACTAGGTATGGTTTCTGAATACTTGAATCCACACGGTGTGCGATTTCCAAATAGTTGAAATGCGGTTTACTCAATAACAGAGAACTACAAAATAGCCGAATGCTTGAACAACAAGGTGTCGAACAACCAAGTGTTGAAAAACTGATTCAAACAATTGGAATTCGGTGACCGTCACCGCCACCAAAACCTATTTGTCGCATCCGCACCGAACACGGTTCGGAATGCGGTTGCACATTTAGGTTCGCGGGAAGATATCGGCCAATTCCCTCCGAACCCCCCCCCTTTTTTTCGCCTAGCGGTGCACTCGAGGGGCGGGAGCCAACTCCCCCCCCCCCCTACCGCCCGAAAACAGGCACCCCCAGCTGGCGCCAGCTGCATATGACGCCAGCGACCCGCACCCTCAAGCTGGCAGTGGTCCCCCCACCCAATCGAACCGAACCCCACCCTCGGTTCGTTGACAGGTTCTATCCGGTAACCGATGGAACCCTCGCCGGACGTTGCCTGGCCGACGGAACCCGTCCGCGAAATTTCGCGAGCGGACGGAGTCGGCGCCCATCTCGGCCGCACTGCACTGCACTCCACTGAAAGGACCCGTTTCGTTCTGCACTCGACCCGGGTGACGTGTTGAACGCCCCCTCCCGCTCGTTGAAAGGGGCTCTCTGCTGCATGAAAAGCGCCCCACCTCATGCAGGCAACAAATTTCACGTCGAAGCCAGTAGGGCCCCACCGCCCACCGCGAAAAGCTACTCCTCCTTGCCTCGTTGGCCTTGCTA
The DNA here is from genome assembly GCA_947470075.1 of Closterium sp. Yama58-4. Lineage (NCBI taxonomy): Eukaryota > Viridiplantae > Streptophyta > Zygnematophyceae > Desmidiales > Closteriaceae > Closterium > Closterium sp. Yama58-4. Next base: position 1,275,965 of record CANIUD010000621.1, on the reverse strand, counting down.
CCAAGACTGTCTCGGTGGGGGGGTGGCAACCAGCTAAACTGGAGAGCACTCTCACTTTGTTGATGCTTTCTCCAAGTTTTCTCTCGCCTTCCTACTCCCTAGTTCCCAACTTTACTGCGCTCCAGCCCTCTCTACCTATTGCTAGGCCTGCCATGGCTACGGGCCCCACCTCCCTACCCGTCGTGAACAAGCCGACGATTCACCGCGGCCTCATCCTAACCGCAGGCGGGATCGAAGTGGAGGTGTTCGAAGACCAGTTGAAGGAGCTTAGTGAGGCGCCGAGGACGGAGCTTGACGAGAGGATGGTCAACGAGGGCGTTGTGTACGTTTCCTGTCGAGCATTTTTGGTTTGCCCTGTTTTCCTGTCGCTGACTGTGCCCTAGCTTTCCGTGCAGCCCGTTCTCAAAGGAGCTGCTGTCCGTCGAGCAGCTCGCCAAACTGTCGATCGTGACTTCGACGCGTGCGCATGCAGAGATGGCGTGTTCCACACCGATCACTTTTGCGGACAACCACCTCGACGGCCTGCTCGACAAGCAAGTGATTCTCATTCTGCTGCGGACCACGTGAGTTTGACACTCGCCCGTCGCCTTGCGTGCTCCGTGTTTAGCCCTAAACCCGTGTTCACGTGCATTCGCTCTGCATGCAGCCTGAGTGGGGAACCATTCTCAGGGAGAATGAACCCTGGCCCCCAGATGCTTCCGTGGTACATGGTGAAGTTGTTTTGGAAAAAGATGGGCGATGTGGCAGAGGGAGTAGGAGTAGGAGGGGGTGCTGAACACGAGGGAGGAGGCAAGGGGGCGCCAGGCGTCATGGTTGAGTATGAATACGAGGAGGAGGAGATCGAGGAGGATACCTCGAAGCAAGCTCAGCACAGGGTGAGCGGCCCAGGCGGTGATGCGAGCGAGTACGAGGGCTCGAGCTCGGAATCGAGCTCCGGCTCGAGCTCGAGCAAAGCATCAGTCGAGCACGACAGCGAGGGCGAAGGAGGGGAAACAAATAGGTGGGACGGAGTGTAGGAAGGAGCACGGAGTGGCGCTCGGGGAGCGGGTGGACAAGAGGGCCCAACACGTCCCTGTGAGCGAGAAGCGAACCGAGCAGCACGTGACGGGGGACAAAGGTGGTATCGAGAAGCTGGAGGGCAGGGCGGCTGTGCACGAGGGTGGGACAGGAGGGCAGGATCAGGAGGGCGTGACGGCTGCGCAGGGGGGTGGGGCAGGAGGGCAGGAGCAGGAGGGCGGGGAGGCTACGCAGGAGTGTTGTCGAGGAGATGAGCGACAGGTCGCCGTAACAAGGAGACACCACACGGCCAGTGGTAGCGGACAGGCGGGCCCTTCGACCGGGTGCCCTTCGACGGCGGGCCGTTCGACGTCGGCCATTGCATCCGAAGGCCATCTCGTCGAGCTACTGCAGGGGGTCGCGGAGCTCGAGGCGTCGCAAAAAAAGCTGGTCACCGACGTCTTTGCAAAGCATAGTGAGCAAGCCGGTGTTTTCAACAAGCTTGTTGCGGATTTTTGGACGGGCTGGAATATGATTTCAGAGTCATCGAAGAGCACGCTGAAGCAGTGTGCCGACGCCGTAAACGGTGTCATGGAGGAGAGGAAGCTGCTGGAAGGGGCGCGCACGAAGCTTGACGAGATGAGCGGAAAAGTCATCGAGGGGGTGACACCCCCGCCATCACAAAAGCGAGCGAAGACGCCGTCGAGAAGCACCTGATGCATGTCGAGGAGCGGCTGGTTGCTTCTGTCGTGAAGGGTATTGAGAAATCCGTCAAGGAGGACTTGTTCTACTCCACCCTCCCACCCGAGAGCATGAAGGAGCTGAAGAACATTGTGAAAAAGGGGCTATGAAGGAACTGAAGCTGGTTGATTGGAAGTCCTCACCGAAGCGATGGCGAGAGGGTTTCAGCGCTCGGCGGGCCCGTCGACGAGGACGCGTCAGGAGGGTGTGACTGGTGTTTGCACCGGGGTTGAGCCTCGAGCTTATGAGCGCTTGGTTCCTCCTTCTTCGTCGATGGGAGGACATGTCGGCAGCCCGGTAGCATCCCCGCCGTCGCGTGCCCGTCATCTCGTCACCAAGTCTGGTGAGGACAACGAGGTCATCGTACTCAACCAATCGCCCCATCCAAAGACCTCCAAAGCGGCTCCGAAGCCTCCGCCTGATGCGTTTGCTCCCCCACGGGACATGCTGCAGGGCCTCGGGAAAAAGGGTGGGAAAGGAGTGGTTGCGGGGGAGAAAAGTGGTAACCCAATCGAGTCCGTCACCTCAGCCGAGAAAGGAGCCGGGGTAAAGCGAGGTGCCCCTAACCTGTCCGGTGGCGCTGCGGGGAAAGGAGCGGGGGAGACATGGGGTGCTCCCACCCAGGTTGTCGTCGCTGCTGGGTTGCTGTCGAAGACAAAGGCCGACTCAGCTGCGCAGCTCGGTATTGTTGGCCGTCCTGTCAAGCTTGTGGGAAAGAGGGGGTCTTCCTCTACCCCTCCCGTTGCTCCTGTCGCTGCGCTCGTCCTAGGTGACGTCCGCCTTAGCGAACTGTGTTCCCCTTCTCCTGGTCCATGCGCCTCCCCTTCTGCGTCGAAGAAAAGGCAGGCAGTGAGGAAGTCGACGAAGCGCGCAGCAGAGGCGACAGAGAGCAGTGACGTGGTGGAGCTGGGCAGCCTCCTTGGCCAAGCTCCTGTCAAGACGGCGTCTACCGTCGTTGCTGCTTGAGAGGAGAAGGCGAAAAAGGCCAAGGTGCTCGGCTACGCCCCACCTCCTCCGCCGGACGCCCAAGGCAAGATGAGGGGCGTCATAGCTCCTTTAAAAGGCCCGGCATATGGCTGCGGAAGGGGAAGCCCGTTTCGGAGCAGACCGTAGGCGGGAGGAAGCGGTTCCTGGACACTTTTGAAACAGAGGAGGACCAAAAGTTTTGAACGGCCATCTGCTGGCGCGTTTACTTTCCCGACATAGATCTGAAGGAGTACGAGGGGTTCATAGAGTAGGATGAGAAGGACTGGAAGGAGTATCTTGATGTAGCCGCTAGTATGCCCACCTGTGTTTGGAGCGTGGCGCAAGAATAAGAGGAATGTCGTCTAGATGAGTGAGTTCTGTCGAAGTCGTGTCGTTTGACTGTCATAAGCGGTTTCGTTCTTTCAGTCGAAGTGCTGTCGTTTTTTCTGTCGAAGTCGTGCCGTCTGACTAACGCATTTGTTTCGATGTGCAGTTTTCCGTCACTGCAGGCGACGGCCAGGACGGAAGTGAGAGCAGGAACCAACTGGGGAATAGCGCTGTGTGTGGCGATTGGGAAGGTTGCAACACTTGGCAACAAACACGGTAACCTGATTTATCCGGTCCCGAAGGGCATGCACGCGACACCGCACATGATGGCTATCGCAGCAGCTGTGGCAAGCTTGTGGGCGGCATGCAGGAAGTTGTCCAGGGAAGATATTAAGAAAGATGCCCTAGCTACCGTAAACGCAGCGCTCTACGGCCCGGACATGGCGAAACGGGCTAGTGCGGCTGCCATGGCCGCGCTCGTGTCCGTACTTTTGCACGTCGCCACGACGGTCCCGGCCAAGCAGTGGCTCGATCTGCTCTATTCGTCAGCTGTCGAAGGCCTCGGCTCGACTGACGCCACCCTCTTACAGATGGTGCGCGTGGCAGCACAGGTCTGTACGCAATGGTGCAGCTGTCGATCTGCTATGGGAGCCTGGCCATGCCAGAAGAAAAGAGCAAGGCGAAGCAGGGCGAGGAGGATGCTAGCGGGGCGGGTACAGGCGGGCCAGGGGAGTAGTATAGCCGGGCGCACTGCATGGGGTTTTTGCATCATTCGACAGATGTGTTTGTTGTTTGTTTGTTTTTGTTTGTTGTTTGCAATCTGAACCCTAAATGAAAAACCTACACTAGGATCCCCCCTCGTCACGGTTGTCCGTCAAACTAGGGCCCGCGCCCGATGTTCTCGTGAACTCCTTCCATTTGTCTTTGAACACCTTCTCCGCCCAGGCTGTGGTGCGGAGTTCGACGCGAATAAGCTCCAGCGAGATCCTGAGGCGGTCTTTGTCCTTCCGGTTTTCGTCTGCAGACGCGACTATGCGCTTCTTCGTGAGCTGCTTCCTAGAATCCTCGTTGAGAACGAGGCCTTCCGCCAGCATGTTGATCGAGTGTAGGTCGACGATTGAGTCTAGCTTTTCTATGACTATCGCAGTAGCCACGCTGCTGTCGTCGACCCGGAAGAGCTCGACGGCCCTCATGACAACTTCCATTTTCCTCAACTTCTTTTCGATAGCTTTTGCGGTTGGTGGCTCTTCTTTTGGCTGGGCCTCCTCTTCGGGGGGTACGGGCGATGCAGTCGGAGTGAACTTGGAGAACTTGACGGCGAAGCCCCTCTTGTATGCCTGTCAAAGACTCTGCCCGTTGAGCAGTGGACTGGGGCCGTCCCAATACAACCACGCCTGCCGCACAGTCTCGCATTTGCACCACGGCCACACCACCGCGTCGAAGAATGTTTGGTCGAGCTGGCTGTCCGCACTCTGTCGAGAGGGTGTTGCTTGTTGGGCTTGCTGTGGAGCGGGGGTGGCTCCCTCGGTCCCCATCTGCGGCACACTCTCACTGTCCCCCACAGTTGCAACCGCGGTTGTCGCCGCAATGTTCTTCAGCGCGTTGAACGCTTTCTGCAATTGCGCGAGCGCCTCTGCCTTCGCCTCCAACTCCTCCTGCATCGAGCCCTTCTTTCGCTCCAATGACTCGACTTGGTTCTCGAGGTGGTTGATTTGGATTTTTTTTTCCCTCCCTCCTCCTTGTGAAAGTTGATCTCGGCCCGAAGTTGCATGATGAGGTGCTTGGTGTTGAGCTGAGAGGATACGTCCTACACACAAGATCATGTGCAGTCAGTGGGCTGATGCAAAGTCTTCGGTTCTAGATATGGATGGATGTTTTCACCGCCGCTCTCAACATCGTGGGGTTGGTTCGCATCTCGATGCCGTACTTGTCGAGGGTGTACACGTCGTGCGCCCATTTTTGGAAATCTTCGTCCTTGCACAAACCCAACATCTGGGCATAAGGGTGACGCTCGCAGTTGCAAACGCTCACCCCAAGATCCTCTGCGATGGGCATTCGGGTGGCTTGTAGGGCCTCCAAGAAACTCTTCGCTGCGTAGTACATATTTTCCTTGTCCTGCTGGATGTTCCACTCCTTGGCCTGAACAAAAACGAACGGGGTGACATTGAGAGATATACAGGCAAAACTTGCGTCCGACGATGACGCAAAGCGCTCGACAGATCCATACCTGGATGAGCCACATCTCCGCGTTAGGAAAGATGTGGTCCTCGATAGCCTTCAGGACCTTCGGTGGCACTTTGGTCTTCGATCTTCCGATGTAATAGTCATCCGGTTCCTCAGAGAAACCCGCTTGCAGCTGGATGGCCTTTCGCGGGATGCCTATGACGTATGACCTGCGCATCTCGTTCATGTCCCATTGACCCAGCTGCGCGATGGTGTCGAGGTCGTAGTTCTTGTCAACGAGGATATGTACCGCAGACCGTCGAAAGATATGAGTGAACTTTGACAGGATCCACACCGCGCCATCCATCGCCCAAGTCATCCATTTGTTGTGTGTCGGGTACGGCATCTCGTTCTTCTCTTTGTCAAAGAGAGCGAAGAACAGGTGATTCTTTGATTAGGCTTTTGGGTCGGAAAAATCCAAGGGGGCACGATTTTGGCGTCGTTGTAGTAGAGCGGGACGAGGTCGAAAAGGAAGTGTAACCACAGGAAAACCGCTCCGAAGCTGCACTGCTTGTAGTCCATGTGTTGAGTCAAGTATCAATGGCCGAGCTTGTTGTCTTTGATGGTCTTGGAATTGCGACAGGCGACCACGAGAACGAGGATCGACGATTCCCCCTGGCTGTTCGTGATGGGCAGAAGGACGTGGGTGAACATGTTGCAGTAGCGGATAGTACGGATGCTGATCCCCCGACCCAACATGTGATGGGCCATAAGAATCATCACCCTCACAGCTAAGGCCTTCCAGAGTGACTGACTGGGGTACGCCATCGACGACCTGAAGTACACCTTGGCCCAGTGCGGCAGGATGTCTGAAACGAGAATGCGGAACTGCTCCTCCGTGTAGACATCGCCGAGCAAGCCCTTGTGTAGGTCGATGCACCTCCTGCATGGAGTGGGCAATTACAACAATGCTCGAGTGAGAAAGTGAGTGAGAACGTGTCACCGATAGAACAGACATGCGCCCTTACTGGAACTGAACGTCGTGCAGTTCTCGCAACTTGACCGCTAGTAGTTGTCGAGCCTCGGCGATGTCATCCATGGGCTTTGTTTGTGGTTCGTCGAAGAGTACGGCCTCTACTCTGCGTAAGCACCCTAGCGCAGTAAGGCGCGCCAACATCATCAGGGGGGTGCATTTTTTCGGCTTCCTTGTTGCAACTCTGGTCCGCCCGGTACCCAGGGAAGCCGCCTGTTTGTCGGTTTCCGTCGACAAGTACTCGAAGTACGAACGCAAGCGCCATTTCGACGTACGATGCCCATGCAGGTGCTCCTCGTTTCGGAGCGCCTCCCTCCAACCCGTCCCCAAATCATCAGCGATCTCCCTCCCGACCTCGTCCTCGTTGATCACCTGCTCCTCGAAAAGCACTCTATTGCATTTTTCGGGCGCCAGAGTTTTACAGGCCCAGGCCTTGTAATGCATGAAACCTGAGATGTAGTTCGGCCGAGTGGATTTTTGGTCAATTCCCTGCACCAGAAGCGTACAACGGTGAATCCTAATTTCCAGTGCTCCTGTCGCCAGGTACGGATTCTCTTCGCCTTGTTCGTCGTTGAAAAGGTGTGCGGCAGCCTCTTCAGATATATCCACCGGGGTAGAGCGCAATCCCTCCACCTCTTCGACATTGTCCGCCTCGATCTGTTCTCCCTGCTCATCATCCTCATCGTCCGTCTCTTCAGGGACGTGTCTGGCTAAGTTTGCTTTGCTGGGACTTTTCAATGAGCGCCTAGGCATGGCGGGAGTGGCTCGCGAGGCGAATGTACCAGCTGAAGGTGGTGGGCGAACCTCCGCTGGAACCTCCTTCCCCCTCCTCCTACGTCGCCCATCAGTCGAGCTTGGGTCGCCAGCTACAGGATCCGCGTGTGTTGTCGAGTGGTCTGCGGTCGATGATGGTGCACCCTGGTTTGGAGTTTCGTGTGTTGAGGGAGGGTTTGTTGTCAAGATCGGTTCTATCACTACAGGTATGGAATGCGCCGTCGAAGGGACTACGGTCGGTGGACCCCCCACTTCGACATTGACAGCACTGTCCGTCGAACGCTGGTCCGTCACAATGGGCTGAACCACTACTGGTATGGATCGTGACGTCGAGGGGGGCGCTGTAAATACCAGTATGGCTCGCGACGTCGAGGTGGGCGATGAAGAGACCGGTATGGCTCTTAACGTCGAAGGTGGCGCTGGAGAGACCGGTATGGCCCGTGACGTCGATGTGGGCGCTGTCGAGCCTGGTATAGTTTGTGACGTCGAATGTGTCGGTGTCGAGATGGTTCCTACGTTGACATGTAGTGGTCCTACACCTGCCTGCCGTGAAGGCGTTGTCCTCGGCGTTGTCCTGCCTACCCGTAAGCTCTCACATCCGTGGCGTTGGCCTACAGGAAAAAATTGTGTACTGAGCTTCCAGTATATGATTGGGTTTATACCATGGTTGAGCTGATTTTCCTTCCCCCACAGATGCCCTCTAGACCTTGGCTTTTGAAGTGGCCGTCAGCTGTTGACGTCATTTGATGGCCACTTACGTAACCCATCGCCCATCCGACTGTGACGGTTCGCTCAACCGACAGAGATGCCCTGAAGGCCTTGGCTTTTGATGTGGCCGTCACATGTTGACGTTGATGACGATTCACGTAACCCATCGCCCATTCGACAGCGATGGTTCGCTCGACCGACAAAGCGATCGGTCAACCGCAGTTGACAGCACCGTCGATTGTGACAGTCGGCCGGTTGCGAAACATGTTACCCCCACGCCGACCGTCAGCGCCACCAGTCACGCGACGTTGAAGGCGAATTGCTACCGGTGTAACCATTGTTGTCGGGGGTGCACGGATCTGGACGGCGATTGGCCAATGTCCGTCGAGCAGTGCTCGATAAAACTCCCGAAATTGCAACTATGCGGCTTACATATATATGCGCGTAAGAATCCGACATTGAGCCCGCGGGATTTGAAGGTTTTTTTTCGGCTGGTCAGGAGGGAGTTTTGGGTGCCCCGCGGGATTCCGCGGGTTTTTCAATTTGCCTCAAATCCCTTTGTGCCAGGACCCGTGGGGGGTGGCATGTGATGACGTCATCTGTCCCTATATAAGCGGAAACTGTCTACTCGACATTTCCCGAACCCCCCTTTCTACCATTCCGCATTCCCACTTTCCTCACACATTCCTACCAAAGTTCCCCATATTTCAACCCCACCGTTCTAGTTGACGGTTCCCAATTCTAGGTCGTAGTTTTCCACATGTAGACGGTTTCCCACCACTTCTAGCATTGCGCCACCACCCTTAATTCAAGCACTTAGGTCGGTAGTCACTAGGGCAGTGGCGAACCACCCTAACAGCATCGAAAAAAAACGAGGAGTGTGTTTTGCTAGGCTGGGCTGTTTTTGGTTCAACATGACACTTTTGCAACTGATTGCCGTGCGGGTCATAGATAGGCGATGGTTTGATACGAAATAGGGTGTAATTCGGATGTGCTGTGGACAATCGAAGAAGTTCTGTTTACACGCGGCACTGTTGTGACTGGTTCAGGTTGTTCCTTGGCAGTTGCAGCTGTGTTGATGTTTGCAGGGCACCGTGTTGATGCGCTGAAACCAGCATCGACGGTTGCAACTGCGTACACGTGTATTTCGCAGCTGATGTTGACATCAATTTCTTGAGATTTCTTGGACATACGTGGACCTCTAATCCGATTTGCCTTGCTCTTGACGAGCGGGTTACCCATGCTGACGGGAAATTCAGCGAGTGAGTCAAAAGAAGGATACTGTTCCTTTTTTACAATATTGTTCATCTATAAGAAGCACCAATATAGAATGGATTAATAATGGACGAAAACAATGACAGAACACGAAATAATTAATTGATCATGAGAACTATATTTAACTTTATGCCAAATCGATCAATTTTTTTTTGTTCCTACTAGTACTATATCTAATCTCATGTTTCAGTTGTAGCATTTTAACTAGGTTATTCCAAAGATTTTTTTCTTTTGTTTTTACACACTCCGCTTACAATTGCGCCTCATATATTTCTGGATCATTCATTGCCAAGAAAGCCAACATCATACATACGCACTAATTCTAATTTCGGTAGTTAAATACAATGAAGCAGCAATAACGTCCGACTATCTTCTGACTATGTCCCGGGGTATTCATTACCAATGTTGGAGCAAGGCCAGTTTTGCAAACCAGCTCAAACAAGAACAACGAAGTACATTAGGAATTAAAAGCAAAGAACTTTTTAACATACCCCGTACCATATCTTCACAGCCACGGGTGAGGAACAATTGACCTGCCAGAAGAAACATGGGTATTAGTCTCACGGGAGGGGAAATCATATTGAAAAACTGAGTGCTAACGACAGACGAACGTGGCAAAAAATGGCGGCAGACGACGACCTGCGGTTGAGAATAGCGACGTACAAAAACAGAAGCACATCAGTTTCTAAACGCAACGACAAGACGATGTGCGATATAGCTGCAGGTGCTAAAAAGAAGCCAACGCAAGGAGCAATGGATGGCAAAAGCAAAAGCTTTAAGAGTTGATGATGAGAAGCCGTAGGCAGAGAAACGGTAGGAAGCTGAAGAACTACAGAGTAGGTTCATCCTTAGAACCTTTTTTTTTTAAGGATCATGGGCCCACCCATGCTGTGGCGGAGTGGCGGCTTGGTACCTGACTCAGCGACAGAAGCAGCAGCAGCCACTCCGCGCGCAGCAGCCTCAGGGGCAGCAGCAGGCTCCGGAGCAGGGGCCAGGACTGCGTCAGCTGACGCGCGGTGACCTCCACCCTCCTTGCTCCTACGTCGTCCAGACAGGTACTCGCAGAGGCTTCAGCTGTGGCCGCCGCCACGCCCCAGGTCAGTGCTTTGCTCAGCTCACTGACACTCTTCGCGCGGCCTACGGCGTCGACGGCCCTGCCCCTGACTGGCTTCCTTTTATTCACTCGCACGGTATTGCCCTGTGGGGCATGTCTGCTTCTCAGTTGCTTGATCTCTTAGGAACTCCTCATGCTATGTATGTTGTTGTTGACTCTAGTGCTTCTGACTCTGTTTACTCGCGTGTTTTTAGCTTAGGTGCTAGTCTTGCTGAGGTGCCTGTTGCTAGTGTAGGTACTTGTGTAGACACTAGTCCAGGAGCTGCTCCGGAGGACGCTTCGCTGTCTTTCACTCTGGACTCCGGAGCTTCGCACTGTTTCTTCCGCGACCACACGACTCTTACTCCGCTTCCTGCACCGGTCTCTGTAGCACTGGCTGATCCCACTTCGGGACCAGTCACTGCTCGCTACACTACTACGCTTCCGTGCCCGGCTGTTCCCTCGGGTTTCCTGACGGGCTTCCACGTCCCCTCGTTCTCCAGGAACTTGGTGGGTGTGAGGCCGCTCGTGGGTAGTCACGTGGGTGTTTGGTATGAGCCTTCTAAGGAGACTGCGACCTGTGTAGAAGGTGATACGTACGCGCCTCTGGCCACCTTTACCGCTGAGCCGGGCTCTGGTCTCTACACACTTCACACTGGCCCCCGAGGGAGGCAGCAGCAGCAGCAGCAGCAGCTGCTGCTGCTGCTGCCTCCGACCCCTGTCACTGCCCCCCGTCAGGTCCCCGTGTCTCACCAGTTTGCCGCCTCTCACCAGGTAGCTATGTCTGGTCAGGTTCCAGTGTCTGGTCTTGTTGCTGCGTCTTGCTCCTGCCGGTCGCTTGCCCAACGCACCGTTCTGTGGCACCACCGGATGGGGCACCCGTCCATTCCTCGCCTGCGCGCTATGTCTAGTCAGCGTCTTGTCTTAGGCCTCCCGCGAGTCTTGCCGTCGCTGCTGCCTTCGCTTGCACCACCTTGTCGTCCCTACCTGGAGGGTCAGCTGCGCGCCACCCCTCACTCCTCCTCCCTTCGTCCGGCCACCGAGCCCTTCGAGACTCTCCACTTGGACGTCTGGGACCTCGCCTCTCGCCCTGGCCCTGAGCGAGAGAGTTTCTTTCTGGTGGTCATTGACGACTACTCCCGCTACACCAAAGTGTCCCCCCTGGCGAAGAAGTCCGAGGTGACTTCTACGCTGATCCGGTGGTTACTTACCACTGCGGACACTCGTGGTCGTCGTGTCAGTTGTCTTCACTCCGACCGCGGGGGTGAGTTTCGCTCCGGCGTTCTCGCCAGATTCTGTCGCGAGCAGGACATCCTGTCAGAATGTTGTATTTGTCTAGCCTGCAGTGGGGTACTCTATAGCGAGTACAGCCCAATCTAGGGTTCCTATATGTACTCAACTGCTTGCTAGTGCAACTCCTCTTTCTGCCTCTAAACTTTCTACTACTAACTTGACATGCTATCAGAGCAGGTCGACCCTCCTGGGTCGATCCTGTGGGTGGGCCCACCACCTAAGCCTTCCGCTGCTACTGCTACTGCTACTGCTACTCCCTGTCCGCCGCGCGCCCCGTGGCGCGCGGCGTCGAAACTAGGGTTTTCAGCCCGCCGTGCGCCCCGAGGCACGCGGCGGTTTTCTGCCCGCCGTGCGCCCCGAGGCGCGCGGCGGTTCTCTGCCCGCCGTGTGCCCCGAGGCGCGCGGCGGGTTCCTGCCCCGTCACTCGGCACGTCGCCCCCGGGAGGCGCTGCGACGGGCGACGGGGACCCGCGCGTCGCCCCCCGTCGCCCGTCGTGGCCTGCGCGCGGCCCGTACACCCGGCACGCGGCCCGTACGGGCTGCGCCAGGCCCGCGCGCGGCCCGTACGGGCTGCGCCAGGCCCGCGCGCGGCCCGTACGGGCTGCGCCAGGCCCGCGCGCGGCCCGTACGGGCTGCGCCAGGCCCGCGCGCGGCCCGTACGGGCTGCGCCAGGCACGCGCGCGGCCCGTACGGGAAGCGCCAGGCCCGCGCGCGGCTCGGGCCGCCTGCGCGCGGTTCGGGCGGCTCTACCAGGCCCGTGGGCGGCCCGTTCCTCGCTGCTCCTGCCCTCTCCACTGTCCCCCGTGCTTCTACCGGCGCCTCACCCCTCCTACAGCCCGTTCTCCTAAATTAGGGTTTGGGGGTGAAGAGTGTGGGGGTGGCGGCTATGGGGGTGTCGGTTGTGAGTTCCTTCCCCTACTCCTCCTCCTCCTCCGTCTCCCGCTGCTGCAGCTGCCGCTCAGGGGGGTGGGTGTGTGGGAGCCGAAGGAGTGGTGCTAGGGGGGTGACGTGGGAGTGGAGCTAGGGTTCCAGCAGGGGGTGTGTGAGAGGGGGGTGGGACAGTCGGGGGAGGTTGAGCGGAGGCTGCCGTCTTGTCGTCAGCAGCACCTGTAGTCCGGGGCGCTTGTTCCGGTAGCCCAGTCGTAGCCAGCTGCGCCAGTCGCCCGTGGGTCCGTTGCTCGTCTGCCGCTCTTCTTAGCCGCGGAGCCAGTTACTCCTGTAGTCCGGGGCGCTTGTTCCGGTAGCCACTGAGCCAGTTTGACTCATGTTGCCCGTGTGTCTGCAGCTTCAGCCGACGCCTCTTATCTCCTCTCCACCTACAGTCTCGCCTCCTCCTCCTCACTTGCCCTTTGTGAATGCCTCTAGCTTTGCATGCACTTGTGAATCTGCTCTATGACTGCTTGTTCTGCTGATTATACCCCACTTTGACTATGGGGGTGTGTCAGAATGTTGTATTTGTCTAGCCTGCAGTGGGGTACTCTATAGCGAGTACAGCCCAATCTAGGGTTCCTATATGTACTCAACTGCTTGCTAGTGCAACCCCTCTTTCTGCCTCTAAACTTTCCACTACTAACTTGACACATCCGTCAGTCCTGGACGCTTCTAGAGTCCCCACAGCAGAATGGGGTTGCTGAGTGCCGCATAGGCTTGGTCATGGAGATCGCCCGCACCTCCATGACTCACGCCCGTGCCCCCCATTTTCTGTGGCCCTACGCAGTTCGGTACGCCGCTCACCAGCTGGCCACGTGTCTCTCGACCAGAGGTTTCACCGAATAGTCTTTGGACCGGGATCCCTGGTGGTGCGTCGCGTTTTTGTGTTTGGGGCTGCTTGGCGCTTGTTCGCGACACCTCCGCGGACAAGCTCTCGCCTCGCGCCGTTCCTTGTGTCTTCCTTGGTTTTCCAGAGGACTCCTCTGACTTCACCTTTTACCACCCTCCCCTTCACCGGTTCTTTGACTCCCGCGGCGTCCGTTTCGACGAGTCCGTCCCCTACTACGTCCGGTACCCCTGTCGAGGTCTCCCGAGTCCTCCTCCCCCTCTTCTCCTGACTCCCGCTCCCCCTTATGCTCCCCCGGTACAGCCTCCCCCCCCTGGTCCAGCCCCGTCAGGTGTGTCCCACGCTACCCCTCCCCCCTCGGTAGCCCCTCAGGTGCAGCCTCCTTCCTCGAAGTCCTCCTCACAGCCTACTGCAGACCCTGCGGGAGCCGTTGTTCATGGCGAGGACCGTGGAGGTGCTATCTCTGGAGGAGTTGGAGTTGGAGTTGGAGCTGAGAGCGTACCTGCACGAGGTCCTGGTTCTGGGGGTGCTGGAGTTGGAGCTGAGCCCGTGACTGCAAGAGACTCTAGTCTTCGAGGAGCTGGTGTTAGTCAAGCTTTGCCTGCGGGTGCTACGACTGGGGGTGCGGTTTGCGCCCTCTGCTGGACCTGGAGAGCCTGGGACTGACAGCGTTGCTTCTGGTGGTGCTGGCTCTGGGGGTGGTGCGACTGGTGCTTTGGAGGGCGGTCCTCGAGCTTCCCCTGCCCCGGCCACTACTCCTTGCCCACACCCCTACCCGACCCGGCACCAGGCCCGTCTTCGCCGTGCACGTGAGGAGCAGCTGGAGTTGGAGAGAGAGAGCCTAGAGTTGGAGCAGTGGCAGCTAATTGGAGCTACGGCAGCTGGAGGAGCAGCAGCAGCAGCAGCAGCAGCCACAGTCGGAGGAGCAGCAGCAGCAGCAGCAGCAGCCACTGCCGGGGGAGCAGCAACCGCAGCCGCAGCAGGAGCAGCAGCAGCCGCCGCCTCCTCCTCCTGTCTCTGGTCTTTGAACCCTCAGTCTCCCCTCTCCCTCTCCTCCATCCTCCCCTTCTCCTCTTGTCTCAGGTCCCACGCTCCCTCCTCCTGACCCCACCCCAGCTATTTTCCCCCGTTCCGAGCCTCCGTTGTCCCCTCCTCTTTCTCACACTTGGACCTCTCATTGCTCTCCTCGTGCTCGTCCCTCGTCCCCTGTTCCCGTCACTGACCTTCGTACTGCCCTGTTTTGTCCTAGCTCCCCTCGTCCGTCTCCGTCTGTGCTTCCTTCTCCTCCTGAGTCGGCCCTCACTGCTTCCCTCTCTACTCCTGTCACTGACTACTACCGCACGTACCGTCCTATTCTTTCGCATGTTCTTGCCTCTCTTGTTACCGACCCTTGTGCCTCTCTGTCCTCTATCTCTGCCATTACTACCCACTCACTGAGTTTGCCTCTACTCGCCGCCTTGACTACGCCACTAGTCTTGTGGCTGCTCCTCCTACCAGTCCTCTGGCCGTCGGGGGTGAGTCTGCCCTTGGCTGTAACGCCCTCGAGGACAGACAGTTTGAGCTAGAGTTCCTAGCAGTCGCTTCCCCTCATCTCTGTGCCATGCTGCTCGCCCCTGAGGGTGACCCCGACGCCCTTGACATACCGACTCCTCGCACTTACGCTGAGGTAGTGTCAGGGCCTTGGGCCTCTCAGTGGAGAGCTACAATGGACGCAGAGATGGCCTCATACAGATCCAAAGGCACTTACGTCGACGAGGCTCCCCCCCCCCTGGGGCGAACGCAGTCGATGGCATGTGGATCAGCAGGGTGAAGCGGCCACCAGGATCTCCTCCAGTCTTCAAGGCGCGCTGAGTGGCTAGAGGCTTCAGTCAGCGTGAGGGAGTTGACTTCTTTCAGACCTTCGCGCCCACCCCGAAGATGACCACTCTTCAGGTGTTACTGCACCTAGCAGTACAGAGAGACTATACGAGTTATATAATTGCATGTATTGCTATTAGTGTACCCCCTTGGTGGTATACCCTCCTTTACCACCTTTCCTATATCTTGTAATCTCCCTCATTGTGAAGCCCCTTCTTTGGCCAAACCTCTCACAATCCAAACCCTAGTTCCTAGTCTCTAGGTTCATAAGCTATAGCACCTATCGTGACAGTGAAGTCCAAGTGAATCGTTCGGTTTGATTTGAAACTGTTAGTGTGCGAAGCCTTTTGCAACCACCACTGGTAGCTTCTGTCAGAATCCTAGGCAAGAATGATGGAACTAGAAAGATTTGGGGTACAAAAGGAAACCCTAGAAAGTGTTGTACCCCATGTAAGCTACCCCACTACAGCCTACAATAACAAACAGCATTACAGTTTGACACACCCCCATAGGCAAAGTGGGGGAGAACAAGTGGTCACAAGACCAGTCAAAACAAGAAAAATAAGCTCAGGGTGGATCACGAAGTCACCACACACTCTGAGCACAAGCAAAGGGCCACAAGGCCAGTCCACATGCAGAGTTATGTAAAACAAAGCAAACAGTACTGCGATCACAACCTAGCAAGAGTAAGCATGCAGGTATATATATAGATCACAGTACAAGCAAAGTCACGCAGTGAGCAAGTGAGAAAACGTAGGCACGAGGCCTAAAGCAGTACAGAGACGCTGATGATCACCAGGCGAAAGTGCCTTGGTGAATATATCAGCAGTGTTGGCCCGAGAGGCCACGTAAGCAAGACGAAGCTGGCCACGCTGCTGCAGCTCTCGAATAAGAAAGTAACGCAGAGCAATGTGCTTCGTTCTGTGTGCTCCAGTCTGTGCTCCTGACACAAGGCAATAGCGGCCTTGTTGGCGACGTACAGAACCGGAGGAAAACGAGGCCGCTCTCCCAAGTCGGTCAGCAGGTAGGTGAGCCAGCGTAACTCCTGTGCAGCCATGGCTGTGGCGTAGATCTCAGCCTCACAACTGGAGCTGAGAACAGAAGACGAGCGAGTAGAACGTTAAGAAATAGAGCCGGAACCAAGGCTGAACGTGTAACCCTGTGACGACCGCTGCGTAGCCAGGTCATCAACCCAATTGGCGTCTGAGTGTCCAGTGAGGACAACTCGACCCCGTCCTCCAAGCACCAGCCCCATGCCCGATGTACTGCACAAGTAGTGCAGCACCCTCTTAGCAGCCTCCCAGTGCTCTCGCCGGTGTCTCCCAGGCGCAACGTAGCGAGCCAGGATGCTAAGAGGGTACGAAAGGTCAGGTCGTGCGCAGCCATGGCTGTGGCGTAGATCTCAGACTCACAACTGGAGCTGAGAACAGAAGACGAGCGAGTAGAACGCCAAGAAATAGAGCCGGAACCAAGGCTGAAGGTGTACCCCTATGACGACCGCTGTGTAGCCACGTCGTCGACCCAAGAGGCGTCTGAGTGTCCAGTGAGGACAACGTCATCCCGTCCTTAAAACACCAGCCCCATGCCTGATGTACTGCACAAGTAGCGTAACACCCTCTTAGCAAACTCGCAGTGCTCTCGCCGGTGTCTCCCAGGTGCAACGTAGCGAGCCAGGATGCTAAGAGGGTACGCAAGGTCAGGTCGTGTGCAGGTCATCAGGTACATGAGGCAGCCCACAAGCTCTGGATACGGGCCACTCGGCTCTACGGACTCATCCGAAGGCAGAGCTGAGAGCGAGTGACTGGTAGGCAGAGGAGTGGACTGTGGTGAGGAGAACTGGAAGCCAAAGCGCTGAAGGACCTGCTGCACCATGTGTGACTGAGTCAGGGTGATGGTGCGGCGTGCTCTGTCCCGGGTGATCTGCAAGCCAAGGTAGCTGCGCAGCTCACCCAGGTCAGTGCAGGTGTGTCTCTTCTGCAGCTCCGACTTCACAAGGGCAAGTGCCTCAGTGTCAGCAGTGGCAAAGACCAGGTCGTCGACGTACACGAGGATATAGAACGGCGGCAGCGAAGTGTCAGTGCGCAGAAACAGTGACGGGTCAGCAGTAGAAGGAGCAAACCCGAGAGCCGCAAGTGTAGTCCTCAGTGTGTCGTGCCACTCACGTGGCGCCTGGCGGAGACCGTAGACTGGCCGTCGGAGGCTCCACTAAGTACCTGCAGGAAACGACTCAGTGAAGCCAGGTGGGCGGCGCAGCCAGATCTCCTCATGCAGGCTGCCCTGCAAGAAAGCTGTACTGAAGTCAAGAGAGTGAAACTCGTAGTCACGCTGAGCGGCAACGTGCAGCAGCACCCGAAGAGTGGTCATTTTCGGGGTGGGGGAGAAGGTCTGGAAGAAGTCAACTCCCTGTCGCTGACTGAAGCCTCGAGCAACGTAACGAGCCTTGAAGACAGGCGGAGAACCCGGCGGTCGCTTCACCCTGAAAATCCACATGCCATCGACGATGTTCGCCCCAGGAGGGGGAACTGCGTCAACGTTAGTGCCTGTCGACTTCTAGGATGCCATCTCTACGTCCATGGCTGTCCGCCTATGAGAGGAGTAGGGACTCGTGTTCACCTCTGCCTAACAGTGCGAGGTCGGGATGTCCAGTGAACGTGGCCAGGTGACGGCCAGTCCGAGAGCACGTACAGATCGCCACACGCTGCCATCCAGGTGTAAAGGTATCAACCCCTGCATCCTGGAGGACTGCATTGCTCGCCAAGTTCGTCGAAAACGAGGGGAGGTGGAGACCGGATAGGGAACCGGACGGAACGGCTGGGCACGGGAGCAGAGTAGAGGAGCGTGCAAGAATCGGGCCCCCAGAGGGGTTAGCCAGGGAAACAGCAACAGGCCTGAGGAGTGGTGTGACTGTGGTACTGTTGCGAAAGAAGCAGCAAGAAGCACCTGAGTCAAGCGTGAAGGTGTGCGAGGCCTCAGCAGGCGCAGTACCATAGAGAGCAGACTCACTAGCACCTAGAGCAGCAACATCTACACCAGGGTCATACGGCGCACACAAGTAACAGTCACCCTCAACACTAGTAGACAGAGCATACATTCCAGCAATGATAGCATCAAAGTCAAGAGCAAAGATATCAATACCAGTCTTAAGCAGCTCTGCCCAGCGAGGCAGCTCATACGCGTCGCCCATCTCCTGCTGCCAAGCGTCGTCTAGGCGGGAGAAACAGCGGTGCTGGGTGTGAAACTTTCCGCACGTCTGACCAGGGTGGGGACCAGTGCGAATAACGTACGAGCAACGACCACTACCACTACCCCTAGACGCCGCACGCTGAGCAAGCCACTCACGAAGCTGCTGGGGCGAGAGGGTCTCACGCGGACGTTGCTGCGGCTGCCGCTGAACTGCGCCAGAGCGATCACCACCGCCGCCGCTGCCACCACTCCCGCCGCTGCCACTCCCGCCACCACTGCTCCCACTGCCACCACGACCACTGCCACCACCACCCCTGCCGCCGCCGCCACCTCCGCCGCCGACGCCCCCACTCGCTCCACCACTCCCACCGCCACCTCCACCACCCCCGCCGCCACCCCCACCACCCTTGCCTCCCTTGCCCTTGCCGCTGCGGCGCTTCCCACTAGGAGCAGAAGCAGCGCCGACCTCCTCAGCACCAAGGAAGTCGACAGCAGCGGCAGAGGCAACAGAGGGGGCAAGGGGGGAGGGGGAACACCCCTCAAAGAAGGGCGTGCGAGGGGTGCCACGGGTAGCACCTACAGCGACTATGTTAGCCTCAGCTGCAAGAAGGTGCTTCCCTAGCAGGTCGATAGTGAGGTCTGTGGGGGGGAGAGCGAGAAGGGTGTCCCGGACTGCACTAAGAGAGTCAGGGAGGCGGGTCACTATAAAGTGGAGAGTGATGTAGATCGAGGGCTCGTTCTTGGGGAGAAACGCGGCAGGGAGGGCAGCACGGTAACGAGCGTCCATAGCGCGAAGGTGGGAGAGGAGGTCGTCTATAGTGGCTAAAGACGACAGGTCGGGGAAAAGGTAGGGAAGGAAGAGGCGACTAAGCGCTGCAGTGGCAGGGGAAGAGTAACGTGCAACAACAGCGTCGTAGAGGTCCTTAGCTGTCTTTGCCTGGTCAAAATGCTTGCATTCAGCTACTGGCAGATGGTTGCGAATGGCTAGGCGAGCAGCAGCATCGCGGGTAAGCCACTGCGAGCGAGTCGTGGCGTCAGCTGAGGATGGTGGGGCAGAGGAGGCACTAGTCGCTAGGTCATAGAGCGAAACACCGTCTTTAGCGTCACTTTGTAGATACAGCTGCAGGTCCTGGAGCCAGGTTTCGAATTTGACTGGGCGGTCGTCAAGATCGAATGCGAGAATACGCAGGGTGGCCATGGTTTAGCAGCTCAGCAGCAGGGCAGGGCAGAAGCAGCGCAAGGGCTGCAGAGGTTGCAAGCAGGCAGCTGCGCAGGCTGCAAGGGCGTTGCGCGGGGCTGCAAGGGCGGCGCACGGGGCAGAGCAGAGGCAGCGCGAGGGCTGCAGAGGAAAGGCGCGGGCTGCAAGGGTGGCACGCGGGGTAGGGCAGAGGCAGCGCGAGGGCTACTGGGGCAGGGCGCGGGCTGCAAGGGGCTACGCACGGGGTGAGGCATGCAGAGATGTGCACACCAGATATGCAGAAATATGAGGACCAGGTATGCAAAACGTGCATACCAGATATGCAGCAATGCGTGAGGGCAGAGGCAGCGCGAGGGCACTATGCCTTTCGAGCAAGGCAGAGGCAGCGCGAGGGTTGCTGGGGCAGGGCGCGGGCTGCAAGGGCGGCGCGCGGGGCAGGGCAGAAGCAGCGCGAGGGCTGCAGGGGCTCGCGCGGGGCTGCAAACGGCAGCGCGCGGGCTGCTGGGGCTGCGCGCGGGCGACGAGGGCGGCGCGCAGGCTGCTGGCGCGGTGCGCGGGGCTGCAATGGGCCGCGCGCGGGCGGCGAAGGCGGCGCGCGGGCGGCGAGGGCGGCGCGCGGGGCAGAAGGGGCAGCGCGCGGGATGCAGGGGGGGGGGGCGCGGGACTGCAGGGGCGGCGCATGAGGGCGGTACAGGGCAGGGTAGGGCGTGGGGTAGCACGGTAACCGATGGGCCCTAAAAAAAAACCGGTCCTACGGACCTACTGCTCTGATAGCATGTCAGAATCCTAGGCAAGAATGATGGAACTAGAAAGAGTTGGGGTACAAAAGGAAACCCTAGAAAGTGTTGGTCCCCATGTAAGCTACCCCACTACAGCCTACAATAACAAACAGCATTACAGTTTGACAGCTTCTTGTTCGGCCTTTTAACGAAGATGATATGTGCGGACGCCAATGTAGACGACCAAGGTCTCCCTCACGTTTGCATGGTCCATACAGCTGTGGGGTTGCCCTTCCTTGTTGGCAAGGCATTATGTACAAGCATTGCATAGATTCTACTCTTGGATGTTGTTATAAATAGCTGGATCATGCTGCCACAAATATGGACTAGGTGGAGAGGCGCAGAGTCTCCTCCGTAGCCACCTGAACCCACCCCTATTGCTGTAGTTTTCCTTCCTGTAATGGTGACACTTCCGGATGGAAGCAGCACCTGACGTGGAATGCAGGGAGAAGGGAGGGTAGCAGGGAGGAGGAGTGGAACGAGGGGATGGGAGATGCAGGGAATTGCAAGGAAGGAAAGTGAGGCAAGGAGGGATAGGAGGTAGGGGGGAAGGTCTTAATTTGCCAAGGTCTGGCAAGTAATCCGGAGGAACAAGAAAAGGCACATCCGAGCACTTACCTTCTAATAGAAGGCAGTAGCACAGAGGTGGCTTGCAGGGGCGTGGGGGAGTCGAATCATATGGCGTGAGGAAGTGGAATGGTGGATCGCATTCACAAGGTAATGGCGGGGAAGGGAATGACAGCGTGTGAAGAAGAGAATGGCAGTGTGGGGAAGGGAGTGGCAGCGTGTGTGGAAGGGGATGGCAGCGTGTGGGGAAGGGGATGGCAGCCACCGGACATCATCTCCTCGCTGCTCCTGCTCTTCATTTTGTAGCCACTAGAGACCATACCACCCCTATTGTTGCGCTTCCCCTCCCTCCGATGGTGACTCCTCTGGACGTTGAACCCACTGAGGGAGGGAGGAGAGAGGGCAGCAGGGAAGAGAAAAGGGGGAAAAGTGGGCAAAGAAGAGATGATCAGAGAGCAAGCGAGGCAAAACGGAGATACAAGGAAGAGCGAAACGGGAAAGGAAGGGAAGGGAAGAGATTCTTGAAGAGGGAACGAAAGGGAAGAGTTGGGCAGAAAATTGAGGGGTAAGGAAGGAAAAGGAGGGGACCTGAATGAAGGTGAGGGAATGGGAAGGGAAGAGATTCTAAGGAACTTGCCCAGCAAGGGAGTGAGGGGCAGGGAGTTGAAGGCAGGGGCGTATGAGTCCACGAGGAAGAGGCGTAGAGTGGAGAAGACAGAGGCCTTGCCGATGCTGGTGTCCGTGGGTTGGTGATGTCGGAACCCTAAACCCAAGGGTCGGAACAGCAGCTCAGAGGGTCGGAACAGCAGCTCAGAGGGTCGGAACAGCAGCTCAGAGGGTCGGAACAGCAGCTCAGAGGGTCGGAACAGCAGCTCAGAGGGTCGGAACAGCAGCTCAGAGGGTCGGAACAGCAGCTCAGAGGGTCGGAACAGCAGCTCAGAGGGTCGGAACAGCAGCTCAGAGGGTCGGAACAGCAGCTCAGAGGGTCGGAATTTACGTTCCGTCTTCATGGGAAGCGCCTGGAGGGCGTGAGAACAAAGGGAGAGGCAGCGTGAGGGAAGGGAAGAGCAGCAAGAGGGGAATTGAGTGGCAGCTTGAGGGGAAGGAATGGCAGCTTTTTGGGAAGGAATGGGAGGTTGAGGGGAAGGGAATCGCAGCGTGAGGGGAAGCGAATGACAGCTTAGGGGAAGGTAGAGGCAGCAAGAGAGGAAGGGAGGGGAAGGGAATGGCAGCGTGAGTGGGAGGGAATGGCATCGTGCGGGAAAAGGAGTGACAGAGCTAGCGTACGGACTCCAGGCGGGAGACAGGGGATTTGCGGCGGGAGACCCGCGTTTCACAGGTGAGTAACTGGCGTTACACGCGAGTTAAGGGAACAGCCGCGCGACAAAGCCGTTTCCGCCCGCACAAGGGGGGGGGAGCAGCCGTGAGAGCCAGGGAATAGACGCGCCACGGGACGGAATAATCTGGCAGCGGAAAAAGTATCGCGACGGAATAGCCGCGCGGAGGGAAGGGAATCGTGGCGTTAGTGTAGAGACTTGCGGCGCGTGGGAAGGGAAATAAGCGGAAGGGACGGGTAAAGTGAGTACCAGAACTCGCTTGCGGGCATGTACTCACACGCGCTAAGCCCCCGGCCTGCAACAACCATCTAGCGTGAGTGGGTGTTGGCGGTATCATTCTACCGATTAGCGATGTTTAAATGAATTCTCCTAGCTTACGACTAGATCAGCCTCGTAAAGCACGCTTTGAGCTCCTAAAATGTGAAAGAGTAGTGACAGGCCGAGGAATACATCAAGTACTGAAGTGGCCTCGTTGCCAATGACCATCCAGCTTTCGTGCGATGGCTTTCGTTGACTCATTTGTGAAGCAGGGTAACCCTGGCGAGACTACTGCTGTCAGCGACACTCGACATTCCAATTTCGACGAAGTGCTGGTTCGCGGGCCAATAGCATTCACTTACCCAACCAACCTTCCTAAGCTTGAAAGCTGTGGTGTGGCCTGCAGGTTTTTAGGGCGTGTAACATTGCGATGACCAAACCCAAAATCCGACCATTTGGTCATGTTGGCCGATATGCGAGGGAAGTGGTAACAAACACCTGGGGCGTCCTCTGTAGATTTTCAATGACCGTGGTCGATTTAGGGGCACCCACCCTAGATACCCCCGTATTAAGAATTTATAGGTCTAATCCAAAATTCAGCATTCGAACGGGAGTGGATTATACAGGGCACGAGGAGATGGTTGTGTTTAGCAACCTCATAGGCCTTCGCGAGACAAATTCGGGGACGACCACGTGATGCACCTGTGGGTGTTCCCCAAATTTATTCTGCGGGTGACTATCACGGCGGGGATGTTTTCGTGACTAAACTGGTTGCACGTACGGTCGCTTGGTTTGGGCGTTTGCTGATTCGGTCGTTACCGTGGTCGTTTGGCGAGAAAATCTCGCATTCCTCGCCATCGTGTTACTCCCTTCGCATTCGCATGCCCCGACCAAATGGTCGGATTTTGGGTTTGGTCATCGCAATGTTACACGCCCTTATTTTCGAACCACATCCATTACAGTCGACCCAACAGATGGGCGAAACACGCTGAAATTAACTGATTTGTCGCCAGATCCGAGAATTACTATCCGCACCGACACCTCTAGCTGGAAACCTATCGTCCGCATTCCCCCCCGCCTTCAAATGTCTAACGGGCAAACGATCCAGGGCTGTGTTGGGCTGACCCGGGATTTTTCCGATGAGTAACTAAATCTCCCGTCATTCTTGTGCGCGGCGGACGCGTTCTCCTCCAAGTCTACCCACGCGTCGCCATTGTTATTCTCTTAGATATGAAAGCCGTCGCAATATGTCGCTCGCCGATGCCGCCGCTCGTCCTGGTCGCCGCCGTCGCGCTCCTTGCGACGTCGCTCGCGCAGGCCGTCTCTAACCCAGCGAGCGACAGGTGCGCGTGCTTCGGGGGAGGAAGCGGCTGGCGTAGGCAGGGCGGAGGGGGAGGGCGAGAGACGGGAGGAGGAGGGGATGTGGGGGAGGGGGAGAATGGGGGGGAGGGGGATGTGGAATGGCGCAGTTGGGGAAGGATGAGAAGGAAACAGATTTGAGTGAGGATTCGTGCAGCGACTAGAGCGGGTTGAGAAAGCGGGGGAGGAAGGGGCAGGGGTGTGGTGTGGGGGGGGAGGAGGGGAGGGGAAGAGAGGGGGGAAGTGTGAGCCTGCTGGGGATGGGACGAAGAGCTTGGAAGGGGGGAAGAAGGGGGACCGCTTGTTTATGTTCCTTGAGGGTTGCTGCTCAACCCTACCCAGTGCACTCTTCCCCCCCCATCTTGTAACGTTCAACTGTGTGGTAACCACTTTGTCCTCACCACACAAACCTTTCTTGCATGGCATCTCTTTTCCGCTTTTTCCCCACGTCCCCCCTCCAACTTTCCCCCCTCCTCCCCCTCATACCAGCGGATCCAACCAGTTCACAACACTCGGCTGGTAAACGCATCTTCCTCAACCCACAACCCCTTTTCCTCACCTTTCCCCCACCCTTTCCCCACCTTTTCCTACCGTTCCCCCCAGCCCTCCCTGCCCGGCCATAACACTTGCCGGTGGTAACCACCCCTTTCTCACCCCACAACGCTCTCACCTTCCCCCCCTCCTCCCTGTCATCCCAGCCTATCCCGCCAGCCCATAACACTGGCCGGTGATAACCACCTCTTCGTCAATCCAAAGCCTTTTCACACCTTTCCCCTCCCTCCCCCCCCCCCACACCCCCCCAGCCCTCTTCGCCAGCCCATAACACTGGCCGGTGGTAACCACCTCTTCACCGGCGCATGCGGCACGCGCTTCTCCTTCGCCGGGTGGCGGGACAAGTCGTTTTGCGTGCTGTCTGCCGCCCGGCTGCACGTGAACGCGCGGCTGCGCGGGTATGAGGCGATGCGCCCGCCCCTCGCTGGACTGGGGCCGGACGGTGGCATGGGCATGAGCCGAACATGGATCAAGTGAGTGGGAAAAATGCGGTGGAGAGGGGTGGAGAGGGGTGTGTTGTTAGCGCCCCTTTAAATGTGCTGTTGCCAAATGGCAGCATGGGCATGAAGAGAACATGGATCAAGTGAGGGAGGTGAGAGTTACAGTGGAGAGGGGTGAAGAGGTTTGGAGAGGGATGTCTGAAAATGGGTTGGTTGGTGGCGGATGGCGGCATGGGCATGAGCAGAACGTGGATAGGCTGAGGGAGAGATGCGGTGGCGTGGGTGGAGAAGTGTGGAGAGGGGTGCAGAGGGGTTTGTTGTTTAGGTGCTGCAAACTGGGCTGGGGGAGGAGGAGGATGGTGACGTATGCTGCAGAGGTTGTGAGGATGGTGGCATGGGCATACCGCATGGGCAGAACGTGGATCAGGTGGAAAGGGGTTGGAGAGTGGTGGATAGCAGTGGAGAGGGGATGGTCTGGACGCGGGCCAATAGAGGGCAAGGGTTAGAGGTGGTGGTGAAGGGTTGAAGGGTTGGTGGGAGGGAGACATGAGGTGAATGGGGATGCAGGAAGATGGGGCTGAGGAAGGGGTGGAAAGGGGCCAGCTGATTCGGGCTTGGGTACTGGTGCAAGCTGCAATGTGGGTATCCTGAAATCCGCATGCAAGTTATCCCACAGGAAAATGGGCGCGCTGTGGGCTGAGCCCAACTGCAAGGACCCCCGTCGCCCCACCCACACGGCACCGCCTGCACGCCGTGGCACCCCAAGCGCCAGCAGTCCGCCCCGCCCTCGCCCTCCCTTTCTAGAGGCAAATAATCATATCGTCTTCTTTCCCCACTCCCCTTTCCCTTTATCTCCCCACACACAAACCTCCCCCCTCCCCCCGTCTCTTTCCTTGTCCTGTGTGCACGAATGCACCACAGGGAGCTGGGCATAATGTGGGCCGTGCCGAATTCCAAGGACCCTCGCCGCCCCACCATGCACCGCCTGCACCTGGTGGCGCGCAGTGGCAAGCTGCACCCCAAGCGCCGCCAGTCCGCCCCGCCTGCTGCCAGCAAGGGCAAGAAAGGCAGCGACACCGCTGTGAACGGCACAGCGGAGCCATTTCTGGTGCGCGTGGCGTATAACAACAAGCAGCTGCCCGTGCCGTTTGACATGGGGGAGGTGGTGGAGGGAGCAGGAGGGAGTGTGCTGGCGACAAACGGCAGTGGGTATAGTGCGGGGGTGAGCAGTAGCAGCGGGTGGATGGCTGAGGTGGGGGGGCGGGTGGAGGATGGGAGAGGGATTGGCAGCTGTGGTAGCAGTGGGGAGAGGGATGGGTGCAGTGGGTTTACTCTGCGGTTGGAGGAGGTGGAGAAGTTTGGGCAGTTTGCGGTGGAGCGGTACGAGCTGGCGGTTGCTGACGTGGCACGGATGATCATACGTGCACGCGTAGCGCACCCGATGCTACAAACACCAACAGTCTCGCAGGCACATTTCAGCGTGGAGTTTCTACTGGTGGAGGCGAGTCCAGGCATGCATGGGGTGCTGGGGCAGACCTACCAGCAGAATCCAGAGAGGGCGGCACGGGTGGCAGAGGTGGTGGAGAGAGCAAGGAAGACGGGGCTTCCCGTGATGACAGATGAGGAGGTTGGGAAGGGGTTTTTGGATGGGGAGGTTGGGGATTATGAGTCGAGCCACATTGGGGCGCCCAATTGTAAGTTCACGCGGTTCGGCAAGAAGTGAGCCTTGTGAAGGAGTGTGGTTTGGCAAGGGGAGGGGTTAGGTAAGGTAGGCAGGGAGGTTTGATGAATAGGGAAGGTTGGCAAGCAGAGAAGCTCGGTTTCGCCAGCAGTAACGGTTGGCAAGCTGGGAGGCATACTAGATGAAGAGCAGCAGATTAGGGCAGGATAGGCCTTGTTGCCTGCCGTACCATGGTTTAGTCTGTGGCTGGACTGTACAGGGCGGTACCTTTTGTCTTCCAGGGCGGTCCTTTGTATTGTATGGCTGAAGTGCTAAAAAATGTTTGCTGCCGTGTGGGTCTCGATTGGGTAGTAGAAAGGAAAGACAGGTACCAAGTGTTCCGGATTATCTGTCATCTAGTGTCACCCACCCGATGATGGTAAAAGTCAAGGTGACAAGGTCCAACGATGAGTGTCAGATGGTGTTACTTCAACATGTTAACTGAAAAGGGGCTAAAAAAACACCAGTTTTTGCTAGTTAAAGCGTTACTGATCAATCATACTAGCGTCTAGGATAAATATTGGATGTGAGTGTACTTGTAAAATAAATAAGTTGTATACGGCATTCCAGGGATAAAACCCGCAACATTTCCGAATTCCGAAGCGAGCCACTCTTTACGACCAGACTTTGTGCGTTCTCAAGATCGGGGTCCAATTCCAAATCCCACCATCCAAATAGATCCCGTGAGCTCCCCGTCGCATAACCACCGAATTAGTTACCAGTTCGTTGTCGCGTCGCCCGCCGCCCTTCGCGCCACGCATCTGTTTTCAATCGCGTCTTGCAAGCGACGGCTTCGATCGGGCCTCGCGTGAGCAAGTACTCATTTCTGCATCGTGCCGCTGCGGCGTACGAAGGAAGCAGTCATGACTCTCAAGGGTGGGTGGAGCCGCGACGATCAGCCGTGCTGGCAAAGTCTCCTTTGCACCCACAGTCTTCTCTCCGTCGCGCTCAAATCAGATCCGCTGGATGGGATTTGCAGCGACTTCGCAAGATACCATCAAAGGGCTGCAAAATAATTGAGAATCGTCAAGCTTCCAGTCCCGTCGGGTTCTGGATCCGCTCGAATTCGGAAAATTCGCATTCAGCCCGCGTTATTGCGAGCAGGTCGAGATCCGCGTCAGACTCGCTATAATCACATGGAGAACTGTTAGGCGGAACTTTGATGCCTTTCTGATGGCCGCCATGTTGCACACAAAGTCGCAGATCCGTCGCTTTTCTTCAGCCTGTCCTGTTCTACATCCCTCCTCTTTTCGGAAGAGACGATTTCTCACTCGCTGCTTACTCTCCGCGTCTTCTCCTCGAAGTACACGCCCTCCGACGAGCGCCACGTGGCACAACGAGGCAGATCAACGAATTAGGATGCTTTCGGCGGCGCCCCCGTTTCCCCCCCCCACATCCTTGTCCGCGCGTCGCGAAAAGAATTCTCTCCCGAACCACTGGTACCACTGCGCGAAACGGATGTAACCGGGGCCGCTGGGTGGCCTTCGTGAAAGTACGCCGAGGATACACCTCGTCAAACGCGATACCCGATCCTTTCTAACTCTCCCCATACCCTCTCCCCATACCCTCTCCCCGTACCCTCTCCCCATACCCTCTCCCCTTCCTCCCTCCCTCTACCGCGCACCCATCCCCACCTACCCTCTCCCCCTTCATTCCCTTCCTCCCCCGTCCACCGCACTCGGACATCCTCCAGCGAAGTGCAAGGGGCGATCCGCCTTTGAGGATTGACGTCAGCGGATTCCTGGTCATCCCCACCCCCTTCCCTTTCCCCCCCCCGCCCTTGCGTACCTTCCCTTTCCTTTCTCTTCCTTCCCAGCTCCTTCTGTTTCGCGTCTACACCCACCCCCCTCTCCCCCCTGCTTCCGCGTCCCAGGGAGCGCGCACTTCCGCGTCCCAGGGAGCGCGCACTTCCGCGTCCCAGGGAGCGCGCACTTCCGCGTGCCAGGGAGCGCGCACTGGCAGCGGGTGGGGAGATCCTGAGCGAGTGGCATGGCCCCCCGCCCTGCCCCTTGCTCATTCCATCCCCTTCGTCACTCCACACACCCACGTTTTTCAATCGATTGGAAAATGCGCCCCTAGCGAAGTTATGGATTTGTGCCCCTGGTTTCATTTCTTCCCCTTCTTGATTCCCACGTGCCTTATCAGCCCTGAACCCTTCCCTTCCCAGAACCCTCTCCTTATTTGCGACCTTTGAAAAGCCTCTTTTCTGAACCCCTCCTCAAACCCCTCTTAAACCCTCACTGGAGCCGCGCTTCTTGTCTGCCGCCCGTATTGAACCTCTCAAAGCCTCCTTTCTCAACTTCTCCTCAAACCCCTCTCCCCCAAACCCTTTCCCCCGCCTCCCCAGTGGGCGTGAAGTGGCAGGAGGTGTTACCCGTGGTGACTTCTGAGTTGACTCCCCTCCAACCCCTCCAACCCCTCCAACCCCACTTCTTTCCCGGGCCCACCAGTGAGCGTGAAGTGGCAGAAGGAGGTGTTCAGCGGGGTGGAGATCGACACACAGCAGCCGCGGCTGTTCGTCAAGGGGCAGCTCTACGCGCTTTCAAACCCCTCCTTCAAACACTCCTCTCTTCTTCCGTCTTTTCCTTCCCCACACCCCCTCCCCCCCTCTCCCTCACCCAGTGAGCGTGAAGTGGAGAAGGAGGTGTTTTCCAACGTGGAGATCGACACACAGCAGCCACCGCTGGTCTTCAAGGGGCAGCTCTACGCGCTCACTGGTGTGCCGCCCGACAGGCAGAAGATCATGGTTAAGGGCGGCCTGCTGCAGGTACGATCTGGTGCAGGTACGATCTGGTGCAGGTACGATCTGGTGCAGGTGCAATCTGGTGCAGGTGCGATCTGGTGCAGGTGCGATCTGGTGCAGGTGCGATCTGGTGCAGGTGCGATCTGGTGCAGGTGCGATCTGCTGCAGGTGCGATCTGCTGCAGGTGTTATCTGGTGAAAGCGACTCATGCTGGTGTGCAAGGGGCATCTGTACGCACTCTCAGGGGTGCCTCCTGACAAGCAGAAGTCCGTGGTTAAGGGAAATCACTTTTGAGAATTCTCAAAAGTGATTTCCATATAGCCGGCGTACAATTCCCTCGTTTTTTGACATGTTGGAAGTTACCTGCGCGGTTACAACACCGACTGGTAAGGGCTCGCTTCACTACAGCGAACTCACCTAATGTTGAGGATTGGTAGTCCCTTTGACCTTCGGGACCAATTGTCCGCGTTGGCAAGGGTGATCCGACTTGGCAGTTGCTTGAAGTTCGGGTAGATTACACCTGGAGTTTGTCTAGACCTAGGGAAATTCGGGGAAGTTAGAGGATAACGGGAAATGGGTAGAAAAGGGATTAGAGTAGTCTTTCATTCTGTAATCCTACGGCGCTGACGAAGGCCTCACGGCCGAAACGCGTACGCCTACGTTCTTTACTGAAGTTGGACTTACCAAGTCCTGATTCTACCTTTTTTCCCACTCTAAGTACTCCTAGTTGTTAGTCAAGAATTTCGAGGAGACCCTACGCTTGCTGCGGCTCGAATCCATATTTTCTTGCGCATGAGGCTACCTCTGCTTTGCTAACGGGAATCGCCGAGCGTATACGTGGTCTTCGTTCTCATCATCTATGACTGAAGATCGCGGCTGGAAACGTTCGTCGACGGAGAGGTCACCAGAGAACTTTCTTCTTCGACGTTCAATTCTGCCTACACACACGGCTAAGAGAGCTGCGATCGAAGGACCTTCTTTTCCTGGTTTTCGTCCTGCTAGTTTCTTTCTTTCTAATCAAGATTTACCTCCAGCAATTCGAGATTTTGGCAAGGAAACGGCGATCGCGGTGAACGACGGATCTGCCTCGGCGATTTGCCCACCACAAGCGACTACGAGCAATTTGCTTCCGTCGGCGACTCGCACGATCCAGTTACCTCCTACATCTATAGATCCATCTCGACCTCGGACGACTACGGATCTACCTCAGTCGGCGACGGTTAATAAGTCTACAGATCCTGTTCAAGACGCAACCAACGTCGAGCCGGAAATTGTGCCTGACTCGTTTGAAGGAGATTTCATCGTAACTAATTCCTTGGAAAATTTTCTACAGGAAACGGAAGCGACGCACTCGAAGAAGCTGATGGCGTCTCACGGTCCAAATCCAGCAGGAGGACCAGGCGCAACCGATCCGGCTAGCCTCGCTAATTCCGTTCTTCAACAACAACTGGAAGAACAGCAGCGGCAGATGCTTCAACAACCGCGACAACTGGAACCAGGAGAGGTTGTGGGGCTTCTGAATCAGCAGAAGAACATTCTCGTGACAGCGTGTGAAGCATTCATCGCTGCATCGAAAGGATCTCATGGATCTGCCTCGTCTGGTTCGACTTACGGAATTCCTGTAACTGACAAAATTCTGGATGTCTTGTTGCAGCAGCTCCAGACCTACACCAAGAACTTTCGAGATGCGGTTGTCAAGCAGTTAAAATTGAAGACGAAGGTGGAACGTCTCAAACAGCTGTTTACTGAAGGAAAGCTGCCCAAGAGTTTCAAGTCGTCACCTATGACTTACCTTGGGAATGATCTCGAGGTCAAGACGGAGGGGGACGAAGGATTCAAACGTCTGGAACGAGAATACCAGAAGTGCTGCTTCGAACTACTGATTGGACTGCACGAAAAGGAGCTGCAGAAGCTCTCCGCCAACATTGAGAATGCTGAAGGAGAGTTCCGCCACCAGCTGGAGAAAACAGGTAAGATGGGACCCTCGGTGGTCTTTCAGGAGAGCTTCAGCACCTGGGAACAGCAGCTGTTGACTTCGTTTTCGAAGTCTGCCAAGGAGATCGTCATGGAGGAAACCCTGAAATACGTGGATCAGCAGGAGGCTGCACAGCGAGAAGTGCTGCGGAAGCAGAATGCTAAGGCGGCAGCAGAAACTATGGAGGTGGAACCCACCATACGTGAGCTTCTTGACAAGTCTGACATAAACAAGCGGCTGGCAGCGCTGGAGAAACAGGTGGGGGGATCGAAGCCCCAATCCCAGCAGCAGCAGCAGCAGCAGCAGCCGCAGCAACAGCAGCAGCAGCAGCAGAAGAAACAGCAACCACAGCTACAGCAGCAACAGCAGCAGCAGCAACAGCAGCAACAGCAGCAGCAGCAGCAGCAGCCACAGCAGCAGTGGCACATTGGGCCACAGCAGCAGTCATTTCCACCCCCCATGAACCCATGGGGTAACCCGTGGCAGCCACTGGACAACTTCCATGACCTCCCTTCTGATCCCTTCTCTGAGCCAAAAAACGGGCCAGGTTGGGGGAGGGGGAGGGGGAGGGGCAGGGGAGACAGCGGCAGGGGAGGAAGAGGCAACGGCGGAAGGTTCCAAGGAAGAGGAAACCTCTGCGGGCGGGGTTAGCAACACTCAGTGAACGGGAGTTGGCTCTTCATTACTTCGAGAAGATGACAGAGTCACAACTGAGGAGAAGGGTGCTGAATAGAAGCATCTTCAATTTAAGCTCCAGAAGACTTTCAGTCCATGAGGAGAAAGTCCTGGGACTTGGCTTGAATTTCATCCCTACACCTTCGCCTGCACAGTACACCACGGATGTAGCTATTCTGTCTGACTTTGATCGTTTTGCTAGAAACCTGAGACTAAGACGTTTCTTTGGGAATGTTAAGAGGGAAGTTGGTTTTAGAATTCCTAATTCTACTTGGGATGTTCCTGCTGATAAACGTGATGTATGCCTTGATACTATAGTTGAGAAACACAGGGCTAAACTTCAACAGCAATTGCTGGAAGTTCAACCCAAGAGGTGGACAAACTTTCCTCCACAGCTGAGGAAAGCTTTGAAAGCCTTGGCCCAAGACCCCTCTATTGTGGTTAAACCCGCAGACAAGAATCTCGGGATAACCATTATGGATAAAGGGTTCTACCTTGAGCAATGCCTTCAACATCTACGTGATGACAACGTCTACAGGAGAGTTGATCTCATTCCTATGGAACAGATACAGTCTAGCTTTTTTAGGATCAAGATGGAATTCCTTCCCTGCATCCCTAAAAGAGTGTGGGACTATTTGGAAACACCACCAACGACAGGCTGGAAACCAGCATGGTTTTACATACTCCTTAAAATGCACAAGAAGGTTCCTGTAGGGCGACCAATTGCTGCCTCCCATTCTTGGATAACTACTTTGACATCCAAATGGTTGGATGGACAGCTTCGCCCTTTTTTGAAGAAACAGAAGACCTTTCTGAAGGATAGTACCTCCTTACTCTTGGAGATTGAAGGTTTGCAGCTTAGCTCGGATATTATCTTGTGCACTTATGATGTTCAAAGTTTGTATCCTTCTATACCAATATTAGATGGGGTAGAAGCGGTAGATAGGCTTTTGTTTCGAGAACAACATCCTCTTAGGCCGCTACTGATTAAGCTTCTTAGGTGGGATATGCTCAATTCCTTTGTTCAGTTTGATAATATAATATATCAACAGGTACAAGGTACGGCAATGGGCACCCCGGTTGCTCCCATCTTCGCCACCCTGTTTATGAGTTGGCTTGATGAGGAGTTATATCGGAAGGTAGACCATCTGCCATTGGTACATTATAGGTACATAGACGACGGTTTCATTCTTTGGGACAAGGGGAAAGAAGAGCTGCAGAAGTTCCTCTCGGTGTTCAACGAGCTCCGCCCAACCATCAAGTTCACTTGGGAGGTTAACGACAACAGTGTTGACTTCCTCGACCTGACTCTCTACAAAGGGGAAAGGTTTAAGAAGACCGGCTGCTTGGACGTCTCAACCTTTCAGAAGCCACTTAACAAATACCTTTACCTTCCATTCTCCTCCTACCACTCGAGGGAATGCAAGATAGGGTTCATGTCGGGTGAGCTTAAGAGGCATTGCCTCCGAAACTCTTCAGCTACCACGTTCTTCAACAGAAAGGTGGCCTTCTTCAAACGCCTCAGAGCCCGAGGGTACCCTGATAGCTTCTTACGTCCGATCTTCGACCGTGTGAAACACAAGGATCGAGTTTCTCTGCTCCAAGGCTGCATGAAGACAAAACAGAGGGAGGCACCCCAGTCCTTGAAGGTAAGACGCTGCCCGAAAACATCGAGCATGGGACTGGGGTCATTTTTTAGAATTCTCAAAAGTGATTTCCATATAGCCGGCGTACAATTCCCTCGTTTTTTGACATGTTGGAAGTTACCTGCGCGGTTACAACACCGACTGGTAAGGGCTCGCTTCACTACAGCGAACTCACCTAATGTTGAGGATTGGTAGTCCCTTTGACCTTCGGGACCAATTGTCCGCGTTGGCAAGGGTGATCCGACTTGGCAGTTTCTTGAAGTTCGGGTAGATTACACCTGGAGTTTGTCTAGACCTAGGGAAATTCGGGGAAGTTAGAGGATAACGGGAAATGGGTAGAAAAGGGATTAGAGTAGTCTTTCATTCTGTAATCCTACGGCGCTGACGAAGGCCTCACGGCCGAAACGAGTACGCCTACGTTCTTTACTGAAGTTGGACTTACCAAGCCCTGATTCTACCTTTTTTCCCACTCTAAGTACTCCTAGTTGTTAGTCAAGAATTTCGAGGAGACCCTACGCTTGCTGCGGCTCGAATCCATATTTTCTTGGGCAGGCGACTGAAGGTGCTTTCTAGGAATGGGCGGGTGTGAGCATCTGAGACCTAGAAAATCTCTTGAGGTGATGCATCGTCCTCTTGCTCTTTCCTACCTTTGACAATCCTCAAATGTGACTCAACCTGTCTTCCCCCCTGCTTCGCCTCTCTGGACTGTGCTGTGCTGGCTCTGCGTCTGCTGCTGCTGCATGTGGTTGCAGGACGATGCTGATTGGTCGAAGCTGAGCATCAAGGATGTGAGTGCCTCTGTCGTGTTCTTGGGTTGGGACTGCTGGGTCTGAGATCAGATTTTATTGAAAGAGATTTTTAGATATGAGCTTACTGAGTAAATGAGAAAGCGGAGCAGGGGCACATAGTGGATCAGGGTGTTTGGGGTTTACAGCTTGCCAGGCTGTTTGCAGTTTGCTCCTTATGTCACCCGTCCATCCCACTTTCCACCCCCATGCTCTGGATTTTTCACCCGTACATGTCACCTACGCTCATACCACCTACCCCCACAAGTCACCTACTCCTCTCCCACATGCGATCATGCGGTGCGCCAGTGGCTGATAATAATGATGGGTACGGCAGGCGCAGCTCCAGTGGCGTGGCGCCCACCCCACATGCCACCTATCCCCACACATGCCCCACTCTCACCCACCCCACTCTCACCTACCCCACTCTCACCCACCCCACTCTCACCTACCCCACTCATACCCTACATGCCCCACTCTCACCTACCCCACTCTCACCCACCCCACTCTCACCCACCCCACTCTCACCCACCCCACTCATACCCTACATGCCACATGCCTCACTCCATATCACGGTGCAGGGCCAGCGGCTGATGATGATGGGCACGGCAGACGCTGCTCCAGTGGCGCCCGCCCAGGCAGTGGTGTTTGTGGAGGACCTGCCGGAGGAGGAGCAGGAGGCCGCCGCGCAGGTGAGCATGGAAGGGGGGATTGGGTGTAAGTGATACGAGGGGTTGTAGAGGGGGTGAGAGGAGCACTCACGGCTTGCCTCCATACGCGCAGTGGCGCCCACCCACGCGGTGGTGTTGATTGCAGGCCTGCCGGAGGAGGAGCAGGAGGCTGCCGGGCAGGTGAGCAGAGAAAAAGCCGGGAACAAGGACAGGGTGAGGCGAGCAGACGTGGGGCTGGTTGTATTGCCACCCTGCAAGGCGCGAGGAGCACACACTCGCCCAGCCCAGGCGGTGGTGTTCTCTCACTGTCTCCTTGAGGACCTTCTGAAAGGGACGTGGGAGGCCGCTGCTGGCAGGTGCGTGCCGACTGGGGAGAGAGGCTTTAAGGTGGGCAGAGAGGGGCGTGTGATAATGGCGTGATGCTGTGCTGCTACACGATAGCAAGCAGTGGTCCAAATGCTCTGCCTCTGAACGCCTCCCCTGCTTTGCGCATGTGCGCTCTCTCTCTGTGTCCCTCCCTCCCTCCCTTCCTTCCCCAACAGAAGGAGTGGTCAGCGGGGTTGGAGAATCTGGGCAACACGTGCTACATGAACGCCACGCTGCAGTGCCTCCACTCCGTGCCGCCCCTGCGCTCCGCCCTCGCGCAGTGAGTGCCCGACCCGCCCTCTCCTCTCCAATCCACATCCCATCCATCCCCACCTTGTAGCTTCCCTCCTGCCACTCCGTGCCGCCCCTGCGCTCCGCCCTCGCGCAGTGAGTGCCTGCCTGCCCAGTTGTGCCATGCTCCATGCCGTGTGCCCCACGTTCCATGCCCTACATCCCATCAGCACCTAGTAGCTGCTCTGCTTTCATGACTTCTAGTGGCCCTGCACACCCCCTCTTTCTACCCACAGGGTTCGCCCTAATAGCTCCTCTCACGTTGCCCATCCCTCCACGCCCATTTCCTCTCCACCCCCATCTCCCCTTCCCTCATCTCTCTCCCTTTGTGCCCTCCCGCCATGCCTCCCTCCCCATCCCATCTCACCGCATCCCACCGCATCCCACCGCAGATACGCCCCATAGAGCGGTATCGAGGCGAACAGCTCTGACCGCCGCCTGGCCCTGGCAGCGAGGGACCTCTTTGGAGAGCTGGATAGTTCCCTCACGTGCTCTCCTCCTCCCATGCCCTACCCTCGTGTCTCACTCCGTGCATCCCATTCCACCCCATCCCACCGCACTCCACCGCAGGTACGCCCCATCGAGCGGCATAGAGGCGGACAGCTCTCACCGCCTGGCGCTGGCAGCGAGGGACCTCTTTGGGGAGCTGGAAAAGTCACGCCGCCCCGTCACTCCCCTGCGCTTCCTCATGGTCATTGCCTCTCTTCCATCCACCCCTCCCCCCAAGTTCCCCTTTCACTCCCATCTCTTCGTCCCTGCACTTTCTCCAAATGCTCCTTCTACACTTACCCCTCTGCTCCCCCGCTTCCCCACGCCCCCTCTCCTGTCCCCCTTTCCTGTGATTCTGCCTGCTACCCTTCTATGATGCTCACCCTTACATGTACACTGTGCGCACCTTTGTCCGCGCCTACCCCTCCCTTCCCCTCCCATGCCATCTGATTCTACATGTTTCTCCTCTCCTCACATCTCTTTCGTGCCAGAGCTCACTCATCTGTTCTTCCCCCCACCTCCACTGTCTCGCTGCACCCTCTCTGCCCCCTTTGTGGCGTGCAGCTGCTGCGGCAAAGATTCCCGCAGTTTGCTCAGCAGGGGGAGCATGGCGCGTACATGCAGCAGGTGAGGTGACATGGGAGCATGGGACAGCATCACATGCAGCAGGTGAGGTGACATGGGAGCATGGGACAGCATCACATGCAGCAGGTGAGGTGACATGGGAGCATGGGACAGCATCACATGCAGCAGGTGAGGTGACATGGGAGCATGGGACAGCATCAAATGCAGCAGGTGAGGTGACATGGGAGCATGGGACAGCATCACATGCAGCAGGTGAGGTGACATGGGAGCATGGGACAGCATCACATGCAGCAGGTGAGGTGACATGGGAGCATGTGACAGCATCACATGCAGCAGATGAGGTGACATGGGAGCATGGGACAGCATCACATGCAGCAGGTGAGGTGTGTGAGAAAGAAGAATTGTTGCACTGAATAATGAGCCAAAAGGCTCTTTAGTACAAGCAATGAGCAAGAGAGAGATAAGAGGGAAGCTTACCCTATTGGCCAATAAGTTGGCCAATGGGTGAGTTTGCTTGTGGCCCAAGCAACCACAAAATGTGTGTTGGTTGGGATTGGTTAAGGTAAGGACCAATCCCCACCAACCACAAAATGTGGTTGGAGGGTACACTAACCAACCCCCCAATTTATAAGACTGCTGCACATCTAAGTCTAGCCTATGCATGTTGTATAAAATATGGAATTACAACACAACCCCCCAACATGCATAAGGCGAGAAGGTTATAATCAAGAAGTGGAGACCAACTTTGGAGGAGTAAGGCCAAGGAGACGAATCAGTGAAGAGTGAGCCGCATGCGGAAGAGCTTTCGTGAAGATGTCGGCAAGGTTGGCTGCGGAGTCAACCTTATCGAGCCGAAGGTGCCCAGCCTGAACAAGATCGCGAATGAAGAAATGACGGAGCTCAATGTGCTTGGAGCGCCCGTGAAACACAGCATCCTTCGTGAGGTGAATGGTGCTGGCGTTGTCACACCAAATGGTGGGACAGCGCTGGGGGGCACCAAGCTCCTCAAGAAGGAAGGAGAGCCAGCGAGCCTCTTGTGCAGCCATGGTGGCGGCATACAACTCGGCTTCGCAGGACGAGAGGGCGATAGCCGAGGAGCGCGTGGAACGCCAGCTAATGAGGCCGCTGCCAAGAGAGAAGCCATAGCCCTGAGAGGAGCGACGATCTGGTCGGGAATCAGCCCAGGAGGAGTCACTGTAGCCGCTGAGGAGAGGTGGGGAAGGGCCGCCAAGGGTAAGGACATAGTCCTTGGTGCCACGAAGGTACCGGAGGACGCGCTTGGCAGCCTGCCAGTGCTCGTCCGTATGCTTGCCAGCGCCAACAAACCGAGCGAGGACGCTGATGGGGTAGGCAAGGTCAGGGCGAGTGGAGACCATGGCGTACATGAGGGAGCCAATGAGCTCGGGATAAGGATGGGAGGACGATGAGGGGGAGGTGGGTGGAGAGAGGTGGTGCCCGACAGAAAGAGGTGTAGGTTGGGCGCCGCCGCGGGCCATGTCAAACCGCTCCAAGACCTGCTGCAAGTAATGACCCTGGGAGAGTGAGATGGTGCGGGCGGAGCGGTCACGGGTGATGGTCATGCCCAGGTAATGCTGCAGTTCTCCCAAGTCTTTGCACTTGAGACGGCTACCCAACTCAGCCTTAACACGTTCCAACTCTCCAAGGTCGGCAGTGAGTAGGATCATGTCATCGACATACAGAAGGATGTAAAATGGGGAGGGGGAGGTGCGGAGGAAGAGGCTGGCGTCAGAGCGGGAGGTGCGGAACCCAAGTTCAGCAAGGGTGGCGGCAAGTTTAGCATGCCACTCCCTCGGGGCCTGTCGGAGCCCATACACAGGTCGACGCAGCTGCCAGACAGAGTCTGCTGGGAAGAGGAGGTGAAAGCCGGCTGGACGCTCCATGTAGATAAGCTCGCGGAGGACGCCTTGCAGGAAGGCGTTAGAAACGTCCATCGAGTGGATCTCCATATTGAGGCGAGCGGCGAGGTCGAGCACGGCGCGAACAGTAGCAGGCTTGGCAGTGGGGGAGAAGGTATCGAAGAAGTCAAAACCATACCGCTGCGTGAACCCCTTGGCGCAGTAACGAGCCTTATAGACGGGCGGCTCCCCTGGTAGCTGCTTGACGCGAAACACCCACTTGCCTTTCACCACGTTCGTAGGGGCGGGAGGGCGAGGCACATCAACAAAAGAGGAGTTGCCGATAAAAGCCTCCAGCTCCTTAATGATGGCGGCGAGCCATAGTGGAGCGTCAGGGCACGCCATCGCCTCCTCATACGTGGTAGGAACGAAAATGGAGGGAGCAGAGGAGAAGGCGAAGACAGGTGTGCCGGAAAGGTCGAACGTGATGGGTAGAAGCGAGGGGTTATAAAGGTGGAGGTCAAGGAACTCCTCATGGGAGTCCTCAGAGAGGGAGGTGTGGAAGGCGCGGATGACTGCTGGTGCCGCTGCTGGTGCCGCTGCTGGTGCCGCTGCTGGTGCCGCTGCTGGTGCTGCTGGTGCCGCTGCTGGTGCCGCTGCTGCGTCCGCCGCTGCTCCTGCCGCTGCCGCCGCTGCTGGTCCCGCTGCTGCTGCCGCTGCTGGTCCCGCTGCTGCTGCCGCTGCTGGTGCCGCTGCGGGGTCCGCTGCTGGGGCCGCTGCTCGTGCCGCTGCTGGTGCCGCTGCTGGTGCCGCTGCTGGAGAGGAGGTGGCTGAGGAGGCTGTTGCATGAGGGGCTTGATGCAAAACAGCCTGGAAGAAGTGACGAAGAAGGGGGGAGAGAGGGGGGAGGGTAGAGGTAGAGAGGGTAACGGGAGGTGGTGCACCAAGGATGCTGTCACGTGACCTGGTGTGGGGATACCGGGTGAGTATAGTGCGGGGAGGGGAAGGATGGGTCAGTGGCGAGGGAGAGGAAGGGGGGGAAGGGGGGCACTAGGAGAGGAGTGAGCGGGGGAGACAGGAGAAGACAAAGGGTCCGGGTCAAAGATGTCACCAGACGAGGGAGGGGTACCGTGGGACTGGGACGGCGGAGGGGGGGAGGGTGGGAGGATGGGGGGAGGAGGGAGTAGTGGGGGAGGGGTGGTGTCAGACCAGACAAGGGGACGGGTGAGAGGGGGGAGTGGGTCAGTAGATGGAGGGGAGGAGTAGTAGGGAGTGGACTCGTCAAAGACCACATCCCTGCTGCGGATTAGACGACCGGATGGGGGGTGGAGGAAAAGGTAGTCGGGGGAGGAGGGGTTATGACCAAGGAAGACGCAAGGAAGGGTACGAGGGGCAAGCTTTCCCATGGATCGGGAGCGGTCAGAGGGGTGAATAAGGACATGTGCCTTAGAGCCCCAGACACGAAGTGATGAGGCATCAGGCTTGTCCTTCGTCCAAAGCTCAGTGGGGGTGATGGAGGGGAGAAGGGGGTGAGGGTAGAGGTTAGTAAGGAGGGCGGCATGAAGGAGGGCGTAGCCCCAAAGAGAAGGGGGGCAGGAGGCGTGGACAAGCAGACACCGGGCTGTTTTGGTGATCTCTCGAACACGACTCTCAGCCACACCGTTCTGCTGTGGGGAGTGAGGGAGGGTGTAAGTCTGAAGGATGCCACGAGACTGACAATAGGAGGAGACTTGGTTGTTAAGGAACTCACCACCTCCATCAGAGTGAAGGCGGCGAACAGGGCGCCCAAAATGGGTGTTTGCCCGCTCGAGCCAGGCGATGATCGCAGCCGGGGCATCCGCCTTTGTCCGAAGAAGAGAGACGGACGAGTACCGACTGTGATCATCAACAAGCACAAGAAGGTAGCGATGGCCCTGGCGAGTGGGAGAGGGATTAGGGCCCCATAGGTCCATGTGAACAAGATCAAGTGGCTGAGCAGCAGCGGAGGGGGAGCTCCGGTGCGGCTGCTGCTTGAGCTTGCTCTGAACGCAGACGGTGCAGGGGGGTGCAGGGGATTTGGGGAGGGGAGGGAGGGAGGAGGGGAGACCGTGGAGGAGACCGGAGGAGACAGATGAGCGGAGAGTGGCGAAGTTGGGGTGACCTAGCCTGTGATGGAGGAGGATGGTGGGGTGGGAGAGGGAGCGACAGGAACAGTCAGAGTCAGGAGGGCGGGGTGGGAGGGGTGGGTTAGTGGGAGGGAGGGGAGGGGGAGGGGGAAGGAGGGGGGGGGAGGCAACTTGGAAGGTGAGGGGGCGGGGAACCCGAAGGGTGTACAGACGGGAGCGGGGACAATAGGGAATACGGGCGAGAAAACGACCTGTGGAGGTTTGGTATAGGTCACAATGGTTAGCACCACCTGGGATGAGAGTGGTGATCATGGCTTGTTGGAGGGACCTTTGGGAGAGGAGGTTAGTACGAAGGGAGGGAATGTGGAGTCCGGTGACAGTACCTGAGGGAAAGAGAGGACAGGGAAGGGTGGAGGTGTTGTGACAAGGGATGGAAAAACTGCTATCAGCGCCGAGGAGGGAGGTTGGTGTGGGGAGAGGGCGCAGTGTACCAGCGTCACGAAGGACAGTGTCAGTGGCTCCACTGTCCAGAACGAAGTCAATGGTGGAGGAAGGTGAGGCAGAGTACTGGAACGACGTTTCATTAGCAGAAGAAGGGTACATGGGAGATGCAACAGATTCAGGTTGACCTAATAAACCAACAAAACCAGAGGAAGGGAAAGCGGTCGCACTGCCACCTGCAGACGGCGCCGGGGATGCACCCGAGAGATGGGCTGCAGAGGCAGCACTCCCAGCAGTCCAGGCAGGAAAGGGCTGCTGCTGGAATATCGGAGGAGGAGGGAGGAGGGGCAGTTGCGGCTGGAGGTCTAGCTGCTGCTGGAGTTGCTGGAGCTGCTGCTGGAGCTGAGATAGGAGAAGCTGCTGCCCATACTGCTGTGACCCCTGCTGCTGATTCCCAAGCTGCTGCTGCTGTTGCTGCTGCTGGTGCTGCTGCTGGGGAGGGGCGAGGGCCTGGTGGGCGTGGGTGGAGGAGGAAGGTTCATAGAGGGGAGAGGAACGGACCTCAAGGGGAGTGGGGCGAGGGTTGAGGGCGGACCAGCGAGGAGGGGTGCCGGTGTTGCCACGGGCAAACCACTCATCACTGAGTGCCTTGAAGCACGTCTCAGTGGCATGGGTGGTTTGGCCGCAGCGCTGTCCCTGAGTGGGACCGTAGCGAGGCAGGTACTGACAGGGAGGAAAGGCAGCTGCGGCACCACGACCTGTACCTCCGCTACCAGCACCACCACGTCCTGCTGATCCCCCTCGTCCACCCCCACGCCCACCACCACGCCCACCCCCACGCACACCACCACGGCCACCCCGGCTGCTGCGCGATTGGGCTGCTGCGGCTGTGGAGGAAGAGTGGCGAAGGATCTCAGCTTCGGTGGTGATAATCCACTGAGCGACTTCAGCAGGGGTGTGGTGCTTGGAGATAAGCTGCATGTACGCAAGCTTGTGAGCGTCGAAGGCAGGTGTCAGGCCCTCAAGAAGGTGGCAGCAAATGACAGCATCTGGGTACACCACATCAAGTGCTGCAAGGCGTCGAGCGAGATCTAGGACGCGGCGAGTGAAGGCAGCTGCGCCGGAGGTTGAATCCATAGAGAGAGTTCCGAATTCTTTGATAAGAGCGTAGAGGGTGGCGACGTCTTGACGGTCGAAAAGGTCGACGAGTGATCGCCACAGGTGGGAGGAGGAGGTGGGTGAGAGCTCGCGTTTGAGGGAGGAGGGAATGGTGGCGAGAAGAATGGCAAGCG
The DNA here is from genome assembly GCA_947470075.1 of Closterium sp. Yama58-4. Lineage (NCBI taxonomy): Eukaryota > Viridiplantae > Streptophyta > Zygnematophyceae > Desmidiales > Closteriaceae > Closterium > Closterium sp. Yama58-4. Next base: position 1,233,649 of record CANIUD010000621.1, on the reverse strand, counting down.
CGCGTCGGTCAGCAACTCGCCAGGCAGTGATTTTGGTGGTGTAGTCGGCAAGTTGTGCAGCGTAGGTGTTGAGGTCCTCCTGGTACTTGTTGTGGAGGGCAGCAGCAGCATCATATGTGCGCTTGTCCTCTTCGTAACGCAGTTGCTGGCGTAGGTGCTCTTGGAGAGCGGTGCGGTATGTGCGAATGGCGGTTTCCGAGCTCTGTGGGTCGTTTATATTCGGCGCGAAGGTGGGAGGGTCACCCGGGGGGATAGGCTCGGCCCCAGGAGTGGCGGGGGCAGGCCCAGTAGGAGCGGTGGGGGCGACGGGCTGAAGACCGGTGTCTTCCTGGAATACAATCGATCGAAGGTTGTAGCCGCTGACTACGATAGAGGAGAGAAGCACCTCGACTGAGTGAGCGTAAGAGTGCCAATTAGCAGCAGAGTTGTCAGCAAGTAGCTCAAGTGCGTCAACTGTAGCGAGATCGGCAGAGGAGTCGGATGATGATGCCATAGGGACGAGGTCGAGGAGAGGGAAGAGGAGGAGGCAGGTAATGTGCTGGTCTCGCTGCCGCTGCTGGTCCCGCTGCTGCTGCCGCTGCTGGTCCCGCTGCTGCTGCCGCTGCTGGTCCCGCTGCTGCTGCCGCTGCTGGTCCCGCTGCTGCTGCCGCTGCTGGTCCCGCTGCTGCTGCCGCTGCTGGTCCCGCTGCTGCTGCCGCTGCTGGTCCCGCTGCTGCTGCCGCTGCTGGTCCCGCTGCTGCTGCCGCTGCTGGTGCTGCTGCTGGGTAGAACAGGAGGAGGACGAACGGGGGAGGGGGGGGGGAGGAGGGAGGGAGGAGAGGGGGAGGAGAGGGGGGCGGGGGGGCGCGGTGTGGTTGGAGGGCGGGAGGACGACGACGACGAACAGGCTTGCGGCGAACGCGTTGGGCGAGGAGGTGCGATGCGGAGGCGCTGGACGAGGAGGCCTGCTGCGGACGCGCGCGACAGGCAGAGTCGCCGCGGATGCACGCAACAAAGGAGCCCGTGCGGCGAGCAGGTCGCAGCCGTCGGTGAGCAGATCGCGACCGTCGGCGAGCAGATTGCGGCCGTCAACGAGCAGATCGACGCCGTCGACGAGCAGATCGGGGACGTCGACGAGTGAATCGCGGCCGTCAGCGAGCAAACCGCGGCCGCCGAGCAGGTTGCGGCCGTCGGCGAGCAGATCTGAGCCGTCGACGAGCAGATCTGGGCCGTCGACGAGCAGATCTGGGCCGTCGACGAGTAGAACGCGGCCGTCGAGCAGAACGCGGCCGTTGACGAGGAAATTGCGGCCGTTGAAGAGGAAATCGCGGCCGTCGCAAAGGTAGGTCGCGGAGAGGGCAAATACGGTCCGCGGGAGGGCGGATCTGGTCCGCAGGAGGGCGGATCTGGTCCGCAGGAGGGCGGATCTGGTCCGCGGGAGGGCGGATCTGGTCCGCGGGAGAGTGGATCTGGTCCGCGGGAGGGCGGATCTGGTCCGCGGGAGGGCGGATCTGGTCCGCGGGAGGGCGGATCTGGTCCGCGGGAGGGCGGATCTGGTCCGCGGGAGGGCGGATCTGGTCCGCGGGAGGGCGGATCTGGTCCGCGGGAGGGCGGATCTGGTCCGCGGGAGGGCGGATCTGGTCCGCGGGAGGGCGGATCTGGTCCGCGGGAGGGCGGATCTGGTCCGCAGGAGGGCGGATCTGGTCCGCGGGAGGGCGGATCTGGTCCGCGGGAGGGCGGATCTGGTCCGCAGGAGAGAGGATAGCGCCTAAGACGTGAAGCGGGAGGTAGCGCTTAAGGAAACACAGGGAGGGAGGCCATTATTGGCCGGGTAGGAAGAGAGGTACATGTTAGGACGGTCCTAAGGATCTTGGTAGGGCGTGAGCCATAAGCTCTGAATACCATGTGAGAAAGAAGAATTGTTGCACTGAATAATGAGCCAAAAGGCTCTTTAGTACAAGCAATGAGCAAGAGAGAGATAAGAGGGAAGCTTACCCTATTGGCCAATAAGTTGGCCAATGGGTGAGTTTGCTTGTGGCCCAAGCAACCACAAAATGTGTGTTGGTTGGGATTGGTTAAGGTAAGGACCAATCCCCACCAACCACAAAATGTGGTTGGAGGGTACACTAACCAACCCCCCAATTTATAAGACTGCTGCACATCTAAGTCTAGCCTATGCATGTTGTATAAAATATGGAATTACAACAAGGTGACATGGGAGCATGGGACAGCATCACATGCAGCAGGTGAGGTGACATGGGAGCATGGGACAGCATCACATGCAGCAGGTGAGGTGACATGGGAGCATGTGACAGCATCACATGCAGCAGATGAGGTGACATGGGAGCATGGGACAGCATCACATGCAGCAGGTGAGGTGACATGGGAGCATGGGACAGCATCACATGCAGCAGGTGAGGTGACATGGGAGCATGGGACAGCATCACATGCAGCAGGTGAGGTGACATGGGAGCATGGGACAGCATCACATGCAGCAGGTGAGGTGACATGGGAGCATGGGACAGCATCACATGCAGCAGGTGAGGTGACATGGGAGCATGGGACAGCATCACATGCAGCAGGTGAGGTGACATGGGAGCATGGGACAGCATCACATGCAGCAGGTGAGGTGACATGGGAGCATGGGACAGCATCACATGCAGCAGGTGAGGTGACATGGGAGCATGGGACAGCATCACATGCAGCAGGTGAGGTGACATGGGAGCATGTGACAGCATCACATGCAGCAGGTGAGGTGACATGGGAGCATGGGACAGCATCACATGCAGCAGGTGAGGTGACATGGGAGCATGGGACAGCATCACATGCAGCAGGTGAGGTGACATGGGAGCATGGGACAGCATCACATGCAGCAGGTGAGGTGACATGGGAGCATGTGACAGCATCACATGCAGCAGGTGAGGTGACATGGGAGCATGGGACAGCATCACATGCAGCAGGTGAGGTGACATGGGAGCATGGGACAGCATCACATGCAGCAGGTGAGGTGACATGGGAGCATGGGACAGCATCACATGCAGCAGGTGAGGTGACATGGGAGCATGGGACAGCATCACATGCAGCAGGTGAGGTGACATGGGAGCATGGGACAGCATCACATGCAGCAGGTGAGGTGACATGGGAGCATGGGACAGCATCACATGCAGCAGGTGAGGTGACATGGGAGCATGGGACAGCATCACATGCAGCAGGTGAGGTGACATGGGAGCATGGGACAGCATCACATGCAGCAGGTGAGGTGACATGGGAGCATGGGACAGCATCACATGCAGCAGGTGAGGTGACATGGGAGCATAAGACAGCATCACATGCAGCAGGTGAGGTGACATGGGAGCATGGGACAGCATCACATGCAGCAGGTGAGGTGACATGGGAGCATGGGACAGCATCACATGCAGCAGGTGAGGTGACATGGGAGCATGGGACAGCATCACATGCAGCAGGTGAGGTGACATGGGAGCATGGGACAGCATCACATGCAGCAGGTGAGGTGACATGGGAGCATGGGACAGCATCACATGCAGCAGGTGAGGTGACATGGGAGCATGGGACAGCATCACATGCAGCAGGTGAGGTGACATGGGAGCATGGGACAGCATCACATGCAGCAGGTGAGGTGACATGGGAGCATGGGACAGCATCACATGCAGCAGGTGAGGTGACATGGGAGCATGGGACAGCATCACATGCAGCAGGTGAGGTGACATGGGAGCATGGGACAGCATCACATGCAGCAGGTGAGGTGACATGGGAGCATGGGACAGCATCACATGCAGCAGGTGAGGTGACATGGGAGCATGGGACAGCATCACATGCAGCAGGTGAGGTGACATGGGAGCATGGGACAGCATCACATGCAGCAGGTGAGGTGACATGGGAGCATGGGACAGCATCACATGCAGCAGGTGAGGTGACATGGGAGCATGGGACAGCATCACATGCAGCAGGTGAGGTGACATGGGAGCATGGGACAGCATCACATGCAGCAGGTGAGGTGACATGGGAGCATGGGACAGCATCACATGCAGCAGGTGAGGTGACATGGGAGCATGGGACAGCATCACATGCAGCAGGTGAGGTGACATGGGAGCATGGGACAGCATCACATGCAGCAGGTGAGGTGACATGGGAGCATGGGACAGCATCACATGCAGCAGGTGAGGTGACATGGGAGCATGGGACAGCATCACATGCAGCAGGTGAGGTGACATGGGAGCATGGGACAGCATCACATGCAGCATGTGAGGTGACATGGGAGCATGGGACAGCATCACATGCAGCAGGTGAGGTGACATGGGAGCATGGGACAGCATCACATGCAGCAGGTGAGGTGACATGGGAGCATGGGACAGCATCACATGCAGCAGGTGAGGTGACATGGGAGCATGGGACAGCATCACATGCAGCAGGTGAGGTGACATGGGAGCATGGGACAGCATCACATGCAGCAGGTGAGGTGACATGGGAGCATGGGACAGCATCACATGCAGCAGGTGAGGTGACATGGGAGCATGGGACAGCATCACATGCAGCAGGTGAGGTGACATGGGAGCATGGGACAGCATCACATGCAGCAGGTGAGGTGACATGGGAGCATGGGACAGCATCACATGCAGCAGGTGAGGTGACATGGGAGCATGGGACAGCATCACATGCAGCAGGTGAGGTGACATGGGAGCATGGGACAGCATCACATGCAGCATGTGAGGTGACATGGGAGCATGGGACAGCATCACATGCAGCAGGTGAGGTGACATGGGAGCATGGGACAGCATCACATGCAGCAGGTGAGGTGACATGGGAGCATGGGACAGCATCACATGCAGCAGGTGAGGTGACATGGGAGCATGGGACAGCATCACATGCAGCAGGTGAGGTGACATGGGAGCATGGGACAGCATCACATGCAGCAGGTGAGGTGACATGGGAGCATGGGACAGCATCACATGCAGCAGGTGAGGTGACATGGGAGCATGGGACAGCATCACATGCAGCAGGTGAGGTGACATGGGAGCATGGGACAGCATCACATGCAGCAGGTGAGGTGACATGGGAGCATGGGACAGCATCACATGCAGCAGGTGAGGTGACATGGGAGCATGGGACAGCATCACATGCAGCAGGTGAGGTGACATGGGAGCATGGGACAGCATCACATGCAGCAGGTGAGGTGACATGGGAGCATGGGACAGCATCACATGCAGCATGTGAGGTGACATGGGAGCATGGGACAGCATCACATGCAGCAGGTGAGGTGACATGGGAGCATGGGACAGCATCACATGCAGCAGGTGAGGTGACATGGGAGCATGGGACAGCATCACATGCAGCAGGTGAGGTGACATGGGAGCATGGGACAGCATCACATGCAGCAGGTGAGGTGACATGGGAGCATGGGACAGCATCACATGCAGCAGGTGAGGTGACATGGGAGCATGGGACAGCATCACATGCAGCAGGTGAGGTGACATGGGAGCATGGGACAGCATCACATGCAGCAGGTGAGGTGACATGGGAGCATGGCACATGCATACATTGGCATCGCATGTAGATATTAGAATCAAGGATCAGGAGCCTCAGCAAGTCCGCAAGTCCCGTGCACGTCGCACTCTTTCTGCTGCTTCTGACTTCTCATGTGTCCCCACTACTCTTGCTTCCAGTGTTTACCTCATGTCATTGCTTCCCATCACTTCCCAATAACCCTCCCTGTCTCCTTGTCACTCCCCATCAAACTTCCCTGCCTTCCCTTGCCCATCAAACTTCCCTGCCTTCCCTTGCCCATCAAACTTCCCTGCCTTCCCTTGCCCATCAAACGTCCCTGCCTTCCCTCGCCCATCAAACTTCCCTGCCTTCCCTTGCCCATCAAACTTCCCTGCCTTCCCTTGCCCATCAAACTTCCCTGCCTTCCCTTGCCCATCAAACTTCCCTGCCTTCCCTTGCCCATCAAACTTCCCTGCCTTCCCTTGCCCATCAAACTTCCCTGCCTTCCCTTGCCCATCAAACGTCCCTGCCTTCCCTTGCCCATCAAACTTCCCTGCCTTCCCTTGCCCATCAAACTTCCCTGCCTTCCCTTGCCCATCAAACTTCCCTGCCTTCCCTTGCCCATCAAACTTCCCTGCCTTCCCTTGCCCATCAAACTACCCTGACTTCCCTTGCCCATCAAACGTCCCTGCCTTCCCTTGCCCATCAAACTTCCCTGCCTTCCTTTGCCCATCAAACTTCCCTGCCTTCCCTTGCCCATCAAACTTCCCTGCCTTCCCTTGCCCATCAAACTTCCCTGCCTTCCCTTGCCTATCAAACTTCCCTGCCTTCCCTTGCCTATCAAACTTCCCTGCCTTCCCTTGCCCATCAAACTTCCCTGCCTTCTCTTGCCCATCAAACGTCCCTGCCTTCCTTTGCCCATCAAACTTCCCTGCCTTCCTTTGCCCATCAAACTTCTCTGCCTTCCCTTGCCCATCAAACTTCCCTGCCTTCCCTTGCCCATCAAACTACCCTGCCTTCCTTTGCCCATCAAACTTCCCTGCCTTCCCTTGCCCATCAAACTTCCCTGCCTTCCCTTGCCCATCAAACTTCCCTGCCTTCCCTTGCCCATCAAACTTCCCTGCCTTCCCTTGCCCATCAAACTTCCCTGCCTTCCCTTGCCCATCAAACTTCCCTGCCTTCCCTTGCCCATCAAACTTCCCTGCCTTCCCTTGCCCATCAAACTTCCCTGCCTTCCCTTGCCCATCAAACTTCCCTGCCTTCCCTTGCCCATCAAAATTCCCTGCCTTCCTTCGTGCCCATCATCCCATGCAGGATGCGGAGGAGTGTTGGACGCAGCTGCTCTTCTCGCTCTCCCAGCGCCTCCGCAGTGCCGGGCAACCGTGCGTGCTGCTGCCTTCCACCCCCCTCTGCTCCTTTCCACCACCCTCTGCTCTTTTCCACCCCCCTCTGCTCCTTTCCATCGCTTTCTGCTCCTTTCCACTGCTCTCTGCTGCTTTCCACCACCCTCTGCTCCTTTCCACCGCTCTCTGCTCCTTTCCACGCTCTCTGCTCCTTTCCACCACTTTCGGCTCCTTTCCACCACTTTCGGCTCCTTTCCACTGCTCTCTGCTCCTTTCTGGTGTGCTCTGCCCTGTTCCACCCCGCTCTCCATGATCGCCTGCAAGTCTCGCGTTCATGGCTCTAGGCACCTGACCCCTACGGCTCTTGGCACCTGACCCCTACGGGTTTAGGCACCTGACCCCTACGGCTCTAGGTACCTGACCCCTACGGCTCTAGGTACCTGACCCCTATGGCTTGGGTCATGTGAGCAAAGTCAAACTCCCATGCAGCTACGACTGCTTGTTCCAGATCGTGCCCATCCTTCTCCTTTTCCTTCCGTTACTGACCCTCAATTCTCATTGTCTCTTCCTCATCCTCTCCCTGCCATGTCAGCTCGCAAGCTGAGGTGGACAACATATTTGGGATTGATCTAGTCAGCAAGTGAGTTCTCATGCCTCATCTCATCTCAGATAGTACCTGCTCCCTTACCTCCTGCTTTACCTCCCGTCTTACCTCCTGCTTTACCGCCCGTCTTACCTCCTGCTTTACCTCCCGTCTTTGTCAGATTACCATCTTCATTGTAACCTGCATCATCATATAAGCTTTGACTAGAGATAGGCACCCAAACTTAGTTTGGGTGCACAACTAGGGTTTACCCTAGTTTGAGGTTGGAACCCAACCTTGGCCCAATTATTGGGCCCCCAAGGTTGGGTTGGGAGATTATTGGCCCCCCCAATAATGTTGACCCACTTTTGGTCAACATTATTGGTCCCCCCAATAACTCCTCAACCCAACTTATTGGTGGGGGCCAATAATGTTGGCATGGCTCCTACATCCTAGCTCAACTATGTAAACCCATGCCCTTCCTAATGAAACTATCGGTTGTTCTTACACTTTCTCACATGGTATTCAGAGCAACTACGGCTCACACCATCTCGATCCTAAGGACCGCACATACCGCGTGCTATATCACGCCCCCCCTCTCTCACGCGACACTACGTCGCCCTTTGCGCCTAGTGCGCCCCTACGCCGTCACGCCCCCCCCCCCCCTTGCGCTAAATTTCAGCGCCCCCCTCCCTCCTTTCTACAGTCAATTCCGCCTCTCGCGGCTCTCCCCTCTCTCCCACTAACCCATCAACCGTCGGAACGGCCACGCCAACCGTCGGAACGATCCGCGCAACCGTCGGAACGATCTGCGCAACCGTCGGAACGACCAGCGCGACCGTCGAAACGGCCAGCACGAGCGACGGAACCCTAATCGCGGGCGGACGCCACACCCGCGACGAGCATCGGCGACCGCCGCGACCGACGAAACCCTAATCGCGGGCGGACGCCACACCCGCGACGAACGACGGCCGCGGACGCGACGAGAACGGGCGACCGCCGCGGACGCGACCAGCGGGGGCGGACGCCGCGGACGCGACCAGCGGGGGCGGACGCCGCGGACGCGACCAGCGCGGGCGACCGCCGCGGACGCGACCAGCGGGGGCGGACGCCGCGGACGCGACCAGCGAGGGCGGACGCCGCGGACGCGACCAGCGAGGGCGGACGCCGCGGACGCGACCAGCGCGGGCGGACGCCGCGGACGCGACCAGCGAGGGCGGACGCCGCGGACGCGACCAGCGAGGGCGGACGCCGCGGACGCGACCAGCGCGGGCGGACGCCGCGGACGCGACCAGCGAGGGCGGACGCCGCGGACGCGACCAGCGAGGGCGGACGCCGCGGACGCGACCAGCGAGGGCGGACGCCGCGGACGCGACCAGCGCGGGCGGACGCCGCGGACGCGACCAGCGAGGGCGGACGCCGCGGACGCGACCAGCGAGGGCGGACGCCGCGGACGCGACCAGCGAGGGCGGACGCCGCGGACGCGACCAGCGAGGGCGGACGCCGCGGACGCGACCAGCGCGGGCGGACGCCGCGGACGCGACCAGCGAGGGCGGACGCCGCGGACGCGACCAGCGAGGGCGGACGCCGCGGACGCGACCAGCGCGGGCGGACGCCGCGGACGCGACCAGCGCGGGCGGACGTCACGGACGCGACCAGCGAGGGCGACGCTGCGGACACGACCAGCGCGGGCGGACGCCGCGGACGCGACCAGCGAGGGCGATCGCTGCGGACGCGTCCAGGAGCAGCCGCGTGTCGTCAAGGCACAGCTGCAGGCGACGAGGCGCAGCCGCGGGCGACGAGACGCAGCCGCGGGCGACAAGGGGCAGCCGCGGGTGACGAAGCGCTGCCGCACGCAACGTGACCGCGCCACCCCTCCAGGTGGTGTCGTCTTTGACCGCACCCGCCCTCCAGCCGGTGTCGTCACCCTCTCCCCCCCCCCTCCTCCCCCCTCATGGCGGACGACTCTACTCCCATTGAACTCGGAGCTATCGATAAGCTCGAACTCCTCCATGACACTACGGCCGTGAACTGGGCGTCGTTTGAGGACACACTTCACACCCACCTTGGCTCTGTCATTGTTCAAGACTACTGTCTTCTTGATGTAGTTCTTGAGCACCCTAACGGCCTTCCACCCGTCCCCCCTCCTCCTCTTGAGCCTCCTCCTCCTGATGCCCCTCCTCCCCCAGAGCCTCTGTCTGATCCCCCTCGTGCCCCAGTTCATGATGACAACCCAGATCGATGGGCGGCCAACTTGAACAACTACAACAAGCTTCGCGATGCCTACACCATCCAGCGTGAGGCGCACCGTGCTGCTGAGAAGGCTCACGCTGATGCTACTGCGCGTATCCTCTCCTACGCACAGGATGAAAAAGACTATGCTGATGAACTTCGCAAGTTCAACAAGGATACTGCAGCATGGCGAATTGCGGATCGCCGCGCTCTAGCCATTATCTTCTCCTGCATCCCTTCCCATCTCAAACGTGACCTCCGCCCCACCTCCTCCTCTGGCCTCTGGAAAACCCTGTCCACTCAGTACGACCGACAGGACCTTCGCTCTCTCCTTGCTCTCTTTCGCAAATTTCAAGACACCACTCTTGACTCATCCCCCACTGCTGCTGCCTTCACTCGGCGCCTCATCGACACTGCGCAACGTCTCAACGACCGCGGCATTGTCATTCATGAATCACTTCTCACTGCACGCATCCTCGACTGCCTTCCACCCACATACGATACCTACCGCATCACCTTTACCTCTAGGTACCGCCATCCTCCTCCTGTGGCCGACACAATCGACTGGCTCCTTGACAGCGAAGCGGACATCCAACGTGACTCCACCACCATCAATGCTATCCAGGCTCGCAAAACTCCCGCAGGCAACCACAGCAGCGGCGGAGGTAGCGGCTCAAGCGGTACTGGCGGTGGCGGTGGTGGACGAGGTGGTGGGCGAGGCGGTGGACGCGGTGGTGGTCGTGGTGGCGGCCGTGGTGGGCGTGGCAAAAACCCCTCTCCCTCGGGTACCCTTCCCCCGTGTCAGTACATCATTCGCTATGGCTCCAACAAAGGTCAGCCTTGCGCTCAAACCACTCACACCACTGACACGTGCTTCAAAGCCCTCACTGATGAGTGGTTTGCACGTGGCAATGTCGGCACCCCACCTCGATGGAACACCATCTTCCCGCGCCCCTCTCTCCATGACATACGCACTCTCCCCGCCTATCAACCCTCCACCCCTAATCTTCACAATGTCCTCACTGAGCATCTCCCACCTCATATCCTCCAGCAAGTTCAACATCTTCTCCCTTCATCTCCTCCCACTCCCACCCCTCCCACCCCTCCCATTCCCCCTTCACCCACACCTCCTCCTCAAGCCCCTCCCCCCCACTATCCTCCGCCCTATACCGGCTGGCCATACCCTCCTTATCCACCTCCTCAATACGGCCCTGTGCTTCCTCCACCTGCTACCACTCCTACTGACCAGCCCTCCTCCTCCTCCAATCCTCCTGGCTTCACTCCGTTCCCTTCTGCTGGATTCATAGGACATGTTAGCACTGCTTCTCCTGCTCCTTCAATGTATGCCCATGCTATTAATGAGACATCCTTCCAGTATTCCGCTTCTTCCTCCTCCTCTACACTCCTTGAGTTCATTCTTGACAGCGGCGCTACACACACTGTCCTTCGGGACGCAGGCACACTAGTCCCCCTCCCCACTCCCTCCACCATTTACGGAGCCGACTTCAGCTTCACCATCACAAGTCGACACACCTCCACTCTCCCCTGCCCCATCTTCCCCTCAGGCACAGTCACAGGTCTACACGTCCCCTCCCTACGCAACAATCTGGTAGCACTTCGTGACCTCCCAAGGTTAGGTGTCACCGCCATCTTCCCCGGACATGCACTTCACTGCGACCTCTTTCACACCATCACTGGTCGCTTCATCTGTCGTATTCCCCTCTGCCCACACACAAACCTGTACACATACCGCACCCCTCGCCCCTCCATCCACCAACTCACCACTCCCACCTTACTTCCCCCTACCTCCCTTCCCCCCTCCCCTCTCCCCCCCCTCCTCCCCTCCCCTTCTTCCCCCCTTCCCTCCCCTCCCTCCCCCCCCCTCTTGCCTCCCCTCCCCCTCCCTCCTCCCCCTCCCCTCCCTCCTCCCCCTCCCCTCCCTCCTCCCCCTCCTGTCACTGTCGTGACCTTACCCATCCCGCCGTCCTCCTTCACCATCGCTTGGGTCATCCCAACTTTGCCACCCTTCGTCAATCTGTCTCCTCTCAACTTCTTGAAGGACTTCCCCTCACCCTCCCCCCTCTCCCCCCGTCGCCCTCCCCTCCCTGCTCAGTTTGCGTTGAAAGCAAACTAAAGCAAGCCCCCCACAAGAGTCATCCCTCCTTCTCTCCCCAACCCATTGATCTCGTCCACATGGACCTCTGGGGCCCCAATCCCACCCCCACCAGGCAAGGTCATCGCTACCTGCTCATACTGGTAGATGACCACAGTCGGTACTCCACTGTCTCTCTCCTTCGCAAGAAGGCGGAGGCCCCGGCTGCCATTATTGCCTGGGCTGAACAAGCACGCACCCATTTCAAACGCCCTGTCTCTCGCTTCCATTCCGATGGCGGCGGTGAGTTCCTTAACCGGATGCTTTCCTCCTACTGCTCCACCCATGGCATTATCCACACCTACACCCTTCCTCATTCCCCTCAGCAAAATGGTGTGGCGGAGAGCAGGGTTCGGGAGGTCACCAAGACCGCTCGATGCCTCATGGTCCATGCCTCCTGCCCGCCTTCTCTGTGGGGTTATGCTATCCTCCACGCCGCCATCCTCACTAATCTCTACCCCCATCCCTCACGGCCCACCACTACTCCCACCGAACTCTGGACCTCCACTAAACCCGACATCTCCCCCCTGCGCGTGTGGGGCTCCAAGGCGTATGTTCTCATACACCCTGAGGACCGTTCACGTGCAGCTGGGAAACTTGCCTCCCGCACCCTCCCTTGCATCTTCATTGGTCATAACCCCACCTCCCCGGACTACCTCTTCCTCCACCCCCCCTCAGGTCGTCTCATTCGTAGTCGGGATGTGGTTTTTGATGAAGCCAATCCGTACTACACCTCCCCCTCCGCCCCTAACCCCCTCCCCCTCACCATACGTCCTCTCCTCTGGACTGACACTGTCATCACCCCTCCCCTTCAACCTCCCCCCACCCTGGTCATACCCGCACCCCCACCCCCTCCCCCTTCTCTCCCAACCTCCTCAGGGGACATCCTTGACCCGGCTGCCCCACCCTCCCCTTCCGCTGTAACTCCCTCTCCCCCCACTGACCCTCCCCCTCTCCCCGCTGACCCCCCCCCTCCCTCCCCACCCCCTCCCCCTCCCTCTCCATCCCCTCCCCCCCTGAACTCTCCCCCACCCCCTCCCCTCTCCCAACCTCCACCCTCCCCATCTCCTCCTCCCCCCCCTTCCCCTCCACCATCTCGGCCCTTACTTTCGTCCCCTCCTCTGCTCCTTCGTCACTACCCTCACACCCGCTCCACAGTCCCCATCCTTGGTCCCCCACGGTCCAATCACCTCTCCCTCCGGTCTCTCACATCCATTCCACTCCTCCACCACTCTAGCACTTCCCCACTCCCCCGCACCAGCCCCTCAGGTTCTCACACCAGCCGCGCTCCCGTCTCCCTGCCCCTCACGGCAACTCAGCGCAGCAGAGCAGCATTGCAGCTGTCTCCTCGCCCCGACCCTCGGCGCAGCAGAGCAGCAGTGCAGCCGTGTTCCCGCTCCAGCCTGACCCTCCAGCGCAGCTGTCTTGCATCTTCACCGCCTCCTCTTCCTCCTCCTCTCTCTCCGGACCTCTATGAAGACTCTCATGATGAACTCCTTTTCCTCCACCTCCTCTCACCCACCATCGCCCCTGTCGTCCGCACCATGGCTGGTACTACGGTCCTTCTTTTCTCCAACACCCCCACCATCTACGAACCCACCACCTACGAGCAAGCAATTGCATGTCTTGACGCACCTCTCTGGATCGAGGCCATGGTCAAGGAATGCAACGCCTTCATCCACAACCGCTCTTTCCTCGACGTCCCTCGCCCCTCCAAGCACAACGTGGTCAAAGGCAGGTGGCTCTTCCGAGTAAAACTACTCCCTGGTGAAGCTCCTGTCTACAAGGCTCGGTATGTGGCGAAAGGCTTTACACAGACTTATGGCTCGGACTTCTTCGAGACCTACTCACCTACCGCCACTCCGCCGGTCATTCGCGTGTTTCTGGACTTCGTTGGCAGACGCGGGATGCTCCTCCACTCCATGGATGTCACCACGGCCTTCTTACAAGGCGACCTCCACGAACTCATCTTCTTGGAACGTCCCAAGGGCTTCCACGCTCCTCACGACCCTGCCACCGTCTGGAAACTACTACGCCCTGTTTACGGGCTCAAACAAGCACCTCGAGAATGGCACGCCAAACTCTCATCCACCCTTCGCGCACTTGGCTTTCGCCCCTCCCGTGCTGCCTCTTGCCTCTTCCTTCGCTTAACTCCGTCACCCTTCTTCATCCTCGTCTACGTCGACGACATGCTGCTAGCAGCTGAGACAGCTGCTGAACTTCAGGAGGTCAAGGATGAGCTGCAGCAACGTCTCGCCTGCAAAGATCTGGGGGAAGTCCGCAACTACCTTGGCATGGAGATCACCCGCGACCTCACTGCCAAGACTATCACCCTCTCTCAGTCATTCTACATCGGGAAGGTGCTCGAGAGATTCGGCATGTCCAAATCCAAACCCATCCCCACACCACTTGCATTCGGGCATCGGCTGTCCCCTCCAGCCACTCCTGTCACCTCCCCTCATCCCTATGCAGAACTCGTTGGGGCCCTGATGTACGCCATGGTCTGCACTCGTCCCGACCTTGCATACCCCGTCAGTGTCCTGGCGCGGTTTGTTGGCACTGGCAGGCATGGTGAGGAGCACTGGAAGGCGGCCATGCGTGTTCTGCGCTACCTCCAAGGCACAAAGGACTATGGCCTCACGCTTGGTGGTGTGGACCCACCTGTTCTTCAAGGCTTCAGTGACTCATCTTGGGCGGATGCACAGCCGGACCATCGCAGTTCTCAAGGATATGGCTTCTCCCTTGGGAGCGGCCTCATCAGCTGGCGCTCCACTCGCTCCTCCTCCGTCGCCCTCTCCTCCTGCGAAGCCGAGCTGTACGCAGTCACCATGGCGGCTCAAGAGGCACGCTGGCTTAGCTATCTTCTCACCGACCTTGGCTCACCACAGCCCTGCCCCACCCTGTGGTGTGACAACGATAGTACCATCCACCTCACCAAGGAGGCCGTCTTTCATGGTCGCTCCAAACACATCGAACTCCGCTACTACTTTGTCCGCGATCTTGTGCAAGATGGTCACATCACTGTTCGTAAAATCGACTCGTCCGCCAACCTCGCTGACCTCTTCACCAAGGCTCTCCATCGCTCTAACCACTCTGCGCTCCTGCGCCTTCAGGGACTTGCTCCCCGCGGTGGCTGATTCAGGGGTTGTTGCGTTCTCTCTTCCAAAGCCTATGGATTTCTGCAGGTTAAGGGGTTGTGTCAGATTACCATCTTCATTGTAACCTGCATCATCATATAAGCTTTGACTAGAGATAGGCACCCAAACTTAGTTTGGGTGCACAACTAGGGTTTACCCTAGTTTGAGGTTGGAACCCAACCTTGGCCCAATTATTGGGCCCCCAAGGTTGGGTTGGGAGATTATTGGCCCCCCCAATAATGTTGACCCACTTTTGGTCAACATTATTGGTCCCCCCAATAACTCCTCAACCCAACTTATTGGTGGGGGCCAATAATGTTGGCATGGCTCCTACATCCTAGCTCAACTATGTAAACCCATGCCCTTCCTAATGAAACTATCGGTTGTTCTTACACTTTCTCACAGTCTTACCTCCTGCCAAGTTGTGCTGTGTATGTGTTGTCCGGCTTCTGTCGAGGGTCATGCCATGCTCTTCCAGTCTCCCCTCCCCGCGCATGTGCTGTGTCCTGCCAAGTGTTTTGTATTTCTCTTTGTGCTGCCTCGTGCTCACCACTCCCTGTGCTGCATGCTCATCAACGCTCCCACTCTCCATGTGCACTGCGCCCGTCTCTCTGTGTGTGGCACAGGGTTCGGTGTGCCGAGGGAGGGGAAGGCGCAGAGGGCAATGGGGAGGAGAGCGAGGAGAAGGAAACAGCGTTCATGCTCAAATGCCACATCAGCAGCGATGTTAACCTGCTGCATGAAGGCATTAAGAGGGTGAGTCAAGGCATTAGGAGGGTGAGTCAAGGCATTAGGAGGGTGAGTCAAGGCATTAGGAGGGTGAGTCAAGGCATTAGGAGGGTGAGTCAAGGCATTAGGAGGGTGAGTCAAGGCATTAGGAGGGTGAGTCAAGGCATTAGGAGGGTGAGTCAAGGCATTAAGAGGGTGAGTCAAGGCATTAGGAGGGTGAGTCAAGGTATTAGGAGGGTGAGTCAAGGCATTAGGAGGGTGAGTCAAGGCATTAGGAGGGTGAGTCAAGGCATTAGGAGGGTGAGTCAAGGCATTAAGAGGGTGAGTCAAGGCATTAGGAGGGTGAGTCAAGGCATTAGGAGGGTGAGTCAAGGCATTAGGAGGGTGAGTCAAGGCATTAGGAGGGTGAGTCAAGGCATTAGGAGGGTGAGTCATGGCAGTAGGAGGGTGAGTCAAGGCAGTAGGAGGGTGAGTCAAGGCATTAGGAGGGTGAGTCAAGGCATTAGGAGGGTGAGTCAAGGCATTAGGAGGGTGAGTCATGGCAGTAGGAGGGTGAGTCAAGGCAGTGGGAGGGTGAGTCAAGGCATTAGGAGGGTGAGTCAAGGCATTAGGAGGGTGAGTCAAGGCATTAAGAGTGTGAGTCAAGGCATTAGGAGGGTGAGTCAAGGCATTAGGAGGGTGAGTCAAGGCATTAGGAGGAGGGTGAGTCAAGGCATTAAGAGGGTGAGTCAAGGCATTAGGAGGGTGAGTCAAGGCATTAGGAGGGTGAGTCAAGGCATTAGGAGGGTGAGTCAAGGCATTAGGAGGGTGAGTCAAGGCATTAGGAGGGTGAGTCAAGGCATTAGGAGGGTGAGTCAAGGCATTAGGAGGGTGAGTCAAGGCATTAGGAGGGTGAGTCAAGGCATTAGGAGGGTGAGTCAAGGCATTAAGAGGGTGAGTCAAGGCATTAGGAGGGTGAGTCAAGGTATTAGGAGGGTGAGTCAAGGCATTAGGAGGGTGAGTCAAGGCATTAGGAGGGTGAGTCAAGGCATTAGGAGGGTGAGTCAAGGCATTAAGAGGGTGAGTCAAGGCATTAGGAGGGTGAGTCAAGGCATTAGGAGGGTGAGTCAAGGCATTAGGAGGGTGAGTCAAGGCATTAGGAGGGTGAGTCAAGGCATTAGGAGGGTGAGTCATGGCAGTAGGAGGGTGAGTCAAGGCAGTAGGAGGGTGAGTCAAGGCATTAGGAGGGTGAGTCAAGGCATTAGGAGGGTGAGTCAAGGCATTAGGAGGGTGAGTCATGGCAGTAGGAGGGTGAGTCAAGGCAGTGGGAGGGTGAGTCAAGGCATTAGGAGGGTGAGTCAAGGCATTAGGAGGGTGAGTCAAGGCATTAAGAGTGTGAGTCAAGGCATTAGGAGGGTGAGTCAAGGCTAGGGATGAGCAAATGGCGAACACGAACATGTTCGTGTTCGCCTGGGCTCTAACATGGCCGTTCGGCAAACCGAACACTGTTCGGTTCGCCGAACACTTTACACCAAAAAGGGTGTTCGAAGTTCGCCAAGAGAGGCGAACATTTCGAACGTTTTGGCGAACACGAACACGTTCGCCCAGAACATGTTCGCGTTCGCCTTAAAGGACCTTCTCAGATCCAAGTAGAGTGAAATCCAAATGTTTCACATTCCCTCCCACCACCCCCCAAGCCAGTCCCGCCCTGCTTCATCCATTCTAGTGCCAGCGTGCAACGGCGAAATGCTAGATCTACGCTTAAGCAACGGCGAAATGCTAGATCTACGCTTGTGCAACGGCGAAATGCTAGATCTACGCTTAAGCAACGGCGAAATGCTAGATCTACGCTTGTGCAACGGCGAAATGCTAGATCTACGCTTAAGCAACGGCGAAATGCTAGATCTACGCTTAAGCAACGGCGAAATGCTAGATCTGAGCTTAAGCAACGGCGAAATGCCTTGATCCGCACTTAAGCAACGGCAAAATGTTAGATCTATACTTAAGCAACGGCGAAATGCCTTGATCCGCACTTAAGCAACGGCGAAATGCCTTGATCCGCACTTAAGCAACGGCGAAATGCCTTGATCTGAGCCCAAACACCAAGGCCCGCGACCCAAAAATTGGTCGCGGGCCTATTCGTCGACGAACACATTGGTGTTCATCGAATGCCCGTGTCGAACACGAACACGTTCGTGTTCGACGCGCCTCGGCCAGCTGAGCCGGGCGAACGGCGAACGTGTTCGGGCGAACACCGAACATGTTCGCCCCGAACAGTTTAGGCCAAAAAAAATCCTGTTCGGTTCGCCTCGAACGTGTTCGAGGCGAACCGAACAGGTGTTCGTCATATTGCTCATCCCTAGTCAAGGCATTAGGAGGGTGAGTCAAGGCATTAGGAGGGTGAGTCAAGGCATTAGGAGGGTGAGGCAAGGCATTAGGAGGGTGAGTCAAGGCATTAGGAGGGTGAGTCAAGGCATTAGGAGGGTGAGTCAAGGCATTAGGAGGGTGAGTCAAGGCATTAGGAGGGTGAGTCAAGGCATTAGGAGGGTGAGTCAAGGCATTAGGAGGGTGAGTCAAGGCATTAGGAGGGTGAGTCAAGGCATTAGGAGGGTGAGTCAAGGCATTAGGAGGGTGAGTCAAGGCATTAGGAGGGTGAGTCAAGGCATTAGGAGGGTGATTCAAGGCATTAGGAGGGTGAGTCAAGGCATTAGGAGGGTGAGTCAAGGCATTAGGAGGGTGAGTCAAGGCATTAGGAGGGTGAGTGAAGGCATTAGGAGGGTGAGTCAAGGCATTAGGAGGGTGAGTCAAGGCATTAGGAGGGTGAGTCATGGCAGTAGGAGGGTGAGTCAAGGCATTAGGAGGGTGAGTCAAGGCATTAGGAGGGTGAGTCAAGGCATTAGGAGGGTGAGTCAAGGCATTAGGAGGGTGAGTCAAGGCATTAGGAGGGTGAGTCAAGGCATTAGGAGGGTGAGTCAAGGCATTAGGAGGGTGAGTCAAGGCATTAGGAGGGTGAGTCAAGGCATTAGGAGGGTGAGTCAAGGCATTAGGAGGGTGAGTCAAGGCATTAGGAGGGTGAGTCAAGGCATTAGGAGGGTGAGTCAAGGCATTAGGAGGGTGAGTCAAGGCATTAGGAGGGTGA
The DNA here is from genome assembly GCA_947470075.1 of Closterium sp. Yama58-4. NCBI lineage: Eukaryota > Viridiplantae > Streptophyta > Zygnematophyceae > Desmidiales > Closteriaceae > Closterium > Closterium sp. Yama58-4. The sequence continues at coordinate 1,214,874 of CANIUD010000621.1, read as the reverse complement.
GTCATGGCAGTAGGAGGGTGAGTCAAGGCAGTAGGAGGGTGAGTCAAGGCAGTAGGAGGGTGAGTCAAGGCATTAGGAGGGTGAGTCAAGGCATTAGGAGGATGAGTCAAGGCATTAGGAGGGTGAGTCAAGGCATTAGGAGGAGGGTGAGTCAAGGCATTAGGAGGGTGAGTCAAGGCATTAGGAGGGTGAGTCAAGGCATTAGGAGGAGGGTGAGTCAAGGCATTAGGAGGGTGAGTCAAGGCATTAGGAGGGTGAGTCAAGGCATTAGGAGGGTGAGTCAAGGCATTAGGAGGGTGAGTCAAGGCATTAGGAGGGTGAGTCAAGGCATTAGGAGGGTGAGTCAAGGCATTAGGAGGGTGAGTCAAGGCATTAGGAGGGTGAGTCAAGGCATTAGGAGGGTGATTCAAGGCATTAGGAGGGTGAGTCAAGGCATTAGGAGGGTGAGTCAAGGCATTAGGAGGGTGAGTCAAGGCATTAGGAGGGTGAGTCAAGGCATTAGGAGGGTGAGTGAAGGCATTAGGAGGGTGAGTCAAGGCATTAGGAGGGTGAGTCAAGGCATTAGGAGGGTGAGTCATGGCAGTAGGAGGGTGAGTCAAGGCAGTAGGAGGGTGAGTCAAGGCAGTAGGAGGGTGAGTCAAGGCATTAGGAGGGTGAGTCAAGGCATTAGGAGGATGAGTCAAGGCATTAGGAGGGTGAGTCAAGGCATTAGGAGGAGGGTGAGTCAAGGCATTAGGAGGGTGAGTCAAGGCATTAAGAGTGTGAGTCAAGGCATTAGGAGGGTGAGTCAAGGCATTAGGAGGGTGAGTCAAGGCATTAGGAGGAGGGTGAGTCAAGGCATTAAGAGGGTGAGTCAAGGCATTAGGAGGGTGAGTCAAGGCATTAGGAGGGTGAGTCAAGGCATTAGGAGGGTGAGTCAAGGCATTAGGAGGGTGAGTCAAGGCAGTAGGAGGGTGAGTCAAGGCATTAGGAGGGTGAGTCAAGGCATTAGGAGGGTGAGTCAAGGCATTAGGAGGGTGAGTCAAGGCATTAGGAGGGTGAGTCAAGGCATTAAGAGGGTGAGTCAAGGCATTAGGAGGGTGAGTCAAGGCATTAGGAGGGTGAGTCAAGGCATTAGGAGGGTGAGTCAAGGCATTAGGAGGGTGAGTCAAGGCATTAAGAGGGTGAGTCAAGGCATTAGGAGGGTGAGTCAAGGCATTAGGAGGGCGAGTCAAGGCATTAGGAGGGCGAGTCAAGGCATTAGGAGGGTGAGTCAAGGCATTAGGAGGGTGAGTCAAGGCATTAAGAGGGTGAGTCAAGGCATTAGGAGGGTGAGTCAAGGCATTAGGAGGGTGAGTCAAGGCATTAGGAGGGTGAGTCAAGGCATTAGGAGGGTGAGTCAAGGCATTAGGAGGGTGAGTCAAGGCATTAGGAGGGTGAGTCAAGGCATTAGGAGGGTGAGTCAAGGCATTAGGAGGGTGAGTCAAGGCATTAAGAGGGTGAGTCAAGGCATTAGGAGGGTGAGTCAAGGCATTAGGAGGGTGAGTCAAGGCATTAGGAGGGTGAGTCATGGCATTAAGAGGGTGAGTTCCCCTTGCACTCCCCCCACTTCCCCCCTTCACCTCACCTTCTCTGCTCCACATCCGCAGTGACATTAGCTTGTTGCTTGAAGAACGAAAGAGGGTGCGTGCTGCCTCTCCCCCACTCCTCTTGCTCCCTCCCTGTCTCCCACCCTTCCCCCTTCCACCCAAGCACCCACCTCCCCTGCAACCCACCTCCCCTGCAACCCACCTTCCCTCCAACCCACCTTCCCTCCAACCCACCTCCCCTGGGACCCACCTCCCCTCTAGTCGGAAAAGGCATCGGCATTTGCCTTGCTTAGTGGACCAATCTGCTGTGCTCTTGATCTGGCAACCCCCTGCCCTCCCACCAGGGACTGAGGACGGAGCTAGAGAAGGTATCAGCGTCGCTTGGCCGCTCCGCTGTCTTCACAAAGGAGTCCCTCATTGCCCGCCTCCCCCAGTGAGTCCCTCATTGCCCGCCTCCCCCAGTGATTCCCTCATTGCCCACCTCCCCTAATGAGTGCCTGATTCAGCTGATACCTGTTTGATACCTGGTTGGAGCTCTGCTGTTTTCACAAAAGAATCCCTTGTCCCATGCCTCCCCCTGTAAGTACCTACTCTCGCGGTTTGTTTGTTTTCCCAATGCCAAGCCAATGACCGCTCTAGTGCCAGTGAGACGCTCTGCTGTTTTGACTAAGAAATCCTTCATCGCCCCCCCTACGTGAAAAATGTTGCTTCTCTTTTTGTTATTACTCTCCCGTTATGTTGAAAGCACGCCTCTCTTCTCGTTCTCACAACTATCCTCGCACAAGTCGCTAGATCTGGATTGTGCCCGTCTAGACTTGGATTGCTTGTTCCCTTCAGACTCGCAATGCACCCTCTTCGAATGGCTGGCGCTCTGCCAGAGCGACGACTTTAAAAATCTCTAGGAGCATCAGCGATCGGCTGCCGTGTCTCCGACTGTTGAGCATCAGCTAGTGCGGTCTTCGTTCGGAATGATGCTCTGCTTCCGCAGACACGGCAGTTGATTGCTGATGTTCTCAAAGTTGTTGCTCTGGCAAAGCATCAGCCGTTCGAGGAGGCTGCACTGCGAGTCTGGAGGGAACAATGAATCCAAGTCTAGACATGCACATTTCAGATCTAGCGATCTGAGCGACGGTATTTGTACGAACGAGAAGAGATGTGTTTTTTTCAACATAACAAGAGAGTATTAAACACGAATTTTGATGAGGAATGTTCGGCACACCTATCAGTTGCTTAAATGTGTTGAAGTTCCCATGCTGGTTTTTCATCTCATCCCCTGCGGCAAAAAAAAAGGAGTTTCTTACGCTTTTTTTCCAGCATGGACCTTTTTTTGCTCGCTAGGGTGTGCAAATGCCTCTCGTTTTCTGCCTCTTTGGTGTGTTAATGATGCCATTCCGGCCCTCGGTGTTATGCCCAACTCATGCATCCCACTGTTCTCACCCCTCCCAAGACCCACGCTGTGCTTTTTTGTTTGCTGACGACTCTGTTTGCTTTCGAGCCACTTCACCTGCACTGTCCCCAACCCACTCTGTTTGCTTTTGAGCCACTGCCCTGCTCTGTCACTGCGTGTGGTGTTCCAATGTCTCAGGGTTTAGGGTTTAGATATCAGGGTTTGGATTTTAGGGTTTGTGGTGTGGATGCTGTCACTGCCCTCTTAAGGCGCAGTTGGTGGGTAGATTTAGAACCGCGGCCCATGTGCATGTGGCCCATGTGCATGTGGCCCATGTGCATGTGGCCCATGTGCATGCGCGCCCAAGCATGCTGCGAAACTAAGCAATGCCACGTGCTGAAGAAAAAGAAAAGGAAAAGAAGTTGACTAAATAAGTGCAGTACGAGCATCGCAGGGGACGTGTCAGTGTGACGTATCTTTCATGCCTTCGAGTCAGAAGAAGGGGCTGCTATAGCTGTGCAGTTTGTGTTTTATTGTGCCATCATTGCAGTTCGTGTTTTTTACTGTTACACCTCCCCTCTCTCTCCCCAACCCCTCCCAGCTACCTTACGGTGCAGTTCGTCCGTTTCTTCTGGAAGCGCGAGTCGCAGCAGAAGGCCAAGATCCTCCGAGTCAGTACCTTGCCATGCCTTACCGTGCCTTACCGTGGCTTACCAAGCCTTACCATGCCTTACCTTGCCTTACCGTGCCTTACCGTAACTTGCTGTGCCTTACTGTGCCTCACCGTGCCTTACCATGCCTTACCGTACCTTGCCGTCCCTTACTGTACCTTGCCGTACCTTAGCGTACCTTACCGTACCTTACCGTACCTTACCGTACCTTGCCGTACCTTACCGTGCCAAGATCCTCCGAGTCAGTACCACCCTGCCCTGCCTTACCATGCCTTTTCCTTTCCCTGCCTTGCTCTGCGTTGCCCTGCCCTGCCATGCCCTGCCTTACCATGCCTTGTCCCGTGCAATGTGCCTTGTCCCGTGCAATGTGCCGTGCCCTGGGCAATGTGCCTTGCCCCCCACCTTGCATTCCTCTCCATGTATGATTGCATGAACTGGGATGACAGGACGGCCTGTCCTCATCGTAATGTACGTCTATAACTGCTGCACACCCGAGCTCACACCCAAGCTGGACACGCCCCCTCTTGGCCTCTCTGCCCCTCCCTCTGCCCCCCTCCTGCTCCCCTCTCTGCCCCTCTCTGCCCCCCCTCTTCGCCTGCTGCCGTACCCCCATGACTCTCCCCCCATACTGCAGAGGGTGACCTACCCCCTCGTGTTGGACGTATATGACTTCTGCACGCCCGAGCTCAGGGCCAAGCTGGACGGGCCCAGGAAAGTGAGTGCCCCTGCCGCGAGTGTTTAAGTCAAGCTGCCTTTTTGTTGAACGTATAGCTTACTGACCATGCTCCGTTCACAAGGCGATGTTTTGATTCTCTTATTGAGCAATCTCTATCGCGGATACCTCATCACAGGGCACCTTCAATCCTGACTTGCGCCTTCTTAGGCGTCTCAGAAATGACCTCTTCTTTCCCCACCCTGTTTCACTGCTGTGGTCCTCCCCCTTCACTCCCACCCACCTGCCGCGCCTCTTCCCCTCCTCCCCCTTCCCCCTAATGCCTGCGTCTGGCGGATGGCATCAAGGCGGGGCTGGTGGAGGGCGGAAGGGGAAGGGGAAGGAGGGCGGAACAGTGGTGGCAAGAAGTAATCCTTTCCTGAACGCGTTTCTTGTTGCACTCGTCTGCGCCTCCCCTCACTCCACTCTCTTTCTGCCCCGCTTTCCCCCCCTTCCCCCAGCGCCTGCGCCTGGCGGATGACATCAAGGCGGGGCTGGTGGAGGGCAAGGGGAAGGGGAAGGAGGGGGAGGCGGACGGGGAGAAGGAAGGGGAGAAGGGGGAGGGGTCAGGGGAGAAGGAGGGGGAGAAGATGGAGGTGGAAGGGGGCAGTGCGGCCAAGGGGCTGGGAGGGGCGGCAGAGGGGAGTGGGAGTGCGGAGGGGAAGAAAGACGGGGCGGCAGCAGAGGGAGCAGAGGCGAAGAGCGGGGTGGGGGAGGGGGGTGAGTTGAAGGAGGGCGGAGGGGGAGGCGCAGCCATGGATGTGGATGGCGCTGCTGCGATTCAGCCTGCCCAGGTGAGGAGCAGGGAGGGGTGCAGCGCCCACCTGGCAGGTGAGGAGGGAGGTATGGATGAAGGCTGTACTTGGAAAGGTGAGAGACATCGGAGTGAGAGTTGTGGAATTGGGGTTTCGCAGATACGGGAGGGCTCTCAAGAAGAGCTGCAAGGCAGAGATAGGGGACGATCAGAGATGCTAAGGAAGAACAGAGGGGTGGGCGCCGAAGGATCAAGCAAGGCAGATTGTGTGAGAGGAAGCGTGTCTCATTTCATTGTGACTCATCCTATTGTACATTGGTCCCATCTTTGAATCGTCCCACCTTGCACTGCACTGCGTTGTCTTCTCTGACCCACCTTCTCCATGCAGGCTTCTAATGCTTCTGCCTCCACAGACGCGGACAGCAAGGAGGGCGGAGAAGGTACGGATCATGATCACGCACTTCTGCAAAATTAGGTGATCATAAGCTGCGTGATCACGCACTTTTTTCATACTTATGTTGTCATAAGCTGCCAGCCAGCCCAGTCTCCTGAGTTTTTTATCCCATCACGTGCTATATAAGTAAGATAATTTTCTCAAATTTCTGAAAACAATCTCTTCTATACCATGCTCTGAATATGGCGCTCCGCCTGTCCCGCTCTTGCTCGTGATCTGAAGGGCGTCCGTTCTGCTCTTTACTGGCAGATCATTTGAACCCTTTGCAGCCGCCATGCCATGTGTGGGTTATAATGCCCCCCTTTTCCTCCTCCTGCTCCTCCTCCTCCTCCTCCTACTCCTCCTCCTCCTCCTCCTCCTCCTCCTCCTCCTCCTCCTCCTCCTCCTCCTCCTCCTCCTCCTCCTCCTCCTCCTCCTCCTCCTCCTCCCCCTCCTCCTCCTCCTCCTCCTCCTCCTCCTCCTCCTCCTCCTCCTCCTCCTCCTCCTCCTCCTCTCCTCCTCCTCCTCCTCCTCCTCCTCCCCCTCATCCTTCCCTCTCCCCCCTCCTTCCCCCCCCCCCTCCTCCTCCTCCTCCTCCTCCTCCTCCCCCCCCTCCTCCTCTCCCTCCTCCCCACCAACCTGCCCATTCCTAAACGCAACCACGGGGCCATTCGATTGACAAAGGTGCGGCTTTGGTTTGGGGAGTGTGTGATCCTCTCACCTCCATTTATCCGTGCTGCTTCCTACCTCCCCCGCTCTTACCCGATCCGCCCATCCACAGGGCTGTTCAGCTGTGCGGTCACACAAGGGCAGCAATGTGGACTGCGGAGCCTATGTGACCCTTCCAACTGACTCACCGCTCTCCTTCCCCTCCCCCGCCTCCTTCCCAACCCGACCCCCCTCCTCCCCCACCCGTGCAGCCACGGGGCTGTTTGACCTGACAGCAGTGCTGACGCACAAGGGCAGGAGTGCAGACTCGGGACATTATGTGGCATGGGTGAAGCAGGAGAGCGGTACGTGGCATGTACTGTGCGGTACAGTGCGGTACGGATCGGTATGTGTGTGGCATGAATGGGTGAAGCAGGAGAGCGGTATGTGGCATGAATAGGCGAAGCAGGGGAGCAGTATGTGGTATGAACAGCGTACTTCTAACCGAACAAAAGTTGCCGCATGTTTCGTCCCTCCGTCCCATCTCATCCCATCCCACCCCATCTCATGTTGTATTCTTCCATGGCTGACCTCGTCCTACAACAATGCTTTAATATATCCATGCATTGTCTTGTTGGGACATGTTTCAATGTGAAGACCTTCCTGCCCTGTCCCGTCCATGCCTTGTCCTTTTTTTGTTGAATGCTAAGAGGTTCCTACACTGTCCTGTCAATGCCCCACCACCCCACATCACCTCGCCGCCCTACCCGTGGCTGCACAGTAGGCATGTGGATAAAGTTCATCCCTGAGCACTCACTCATGCCATGAGGGAATCTTTTAGAATTCTGAGAAATGCTTTGCATTCGCGCGTGCCTTCCATCTTCTATGTCATTCATTCCTCACCTCGCTCCATCACAACCTCCTTCCCCCTCTGTGTGCATTGCAGGCAATTGTGCCCCCTAGCATTCATGTCTCTCCAACCCTCTCCCCTTATCGCCTCTCTCGTTTCCATTGCTTCGTTTCAGACAAGTGGATAGCGTTTGATTACAAACAACCCATCATGCCCCCTACCCTTATGGGCAGCACCCCCTTCCCCAACCCCTCAGGGTGAACCCCCCTCGCCTCACCCCCTTCCCCAACCCCTCAGGGTCAACCCCCCTCGCCTCACCCCCTTCCCCAACCCCTCAGGGTCAATCCCCCTCGCCTCGCCCCCTTCCCCAACCCCTCAGGGTCAAACCCCGTCGCCTCGCCCCCTTCCCCAACCCCCCTCTTTCTCCTTTCCCTTTCCGTTGCAGGCAAGTGGATAGAGTTTGATGACGAGCAGCCCATCATGCGCAACGAGGAGGAGATCGTCAACCTGGCGGGCGGAGGTGAGCTGCGTGACTGTCACATGCCTTGTTGTCACGTGTCATGTGTGTCACGCACGATATAGTCACAAACAATCATGTGCAACGAGGAGGAGATCGTCAAACTTGTAGGGGGAGGTGGGCAGTGGGGTTGTCACGTGGCTTGTTTTAGTCACGTGCCTTGTAGTCTCATGCCACATAATCACGCATAAAGTCACAAATCATCATACATATCACACTCAGTAGCTGCTAGTTTCTGTCATGTGGCATCAAATGCACGTGACCAGATGCAGCTATTTACATGCAAAGCCTGATCCACATCTGCACTCTTCATGTCATGCCTCTCCCCCATGTGTGCAGGCGACTGGCACATGGCTTATATTCTGCTCTACAAGGCCCGCCTTGGATAGCCCTGCTTCTCCTTCCTTCTCTGGCTGAATCTGCATGGCCATCACTCCCCCTGGCTGAATCTGCACGGCCAGTACTCCCCCTCTCTGGCTGGCTGGAGCACAGGCGGCAGAGGGTTGCAGGCAGCACAAGCCATGCAGTGCAGGCAGTACTGTATTGGGTCACATTGGCATGGATTGTGATGTGATGGTGATGGCATGTTAGAATACCGTACGGTTGCTCTGTGTTGCAAGTATGGTTGGTATCATTTCAACTAATGTACCTTGTCAGGAAGGAATGATGGATGTTTCTTTATAATAGTCATGTACGGTATCTACGTACCGTACCTATAATGTCATTCGTAAGTATCTGGTGTTGGAAACAATAAAACTTAAGCGCTTCAGTCGTGTCGAAACACCGCACCAGAAGCGAGGCAAACTACACCGAAGCCCCGCGAGTCAACCCTAAGGGGTTGAAGAGGTTGCTGGAGGTTACGCAAAAGTCAAAGGTCAGCGACCTTTGACCTGACAAGTACAGCGCGACAGTTAAGGACATACAACTGACTCGTTACAGAGCAGTTGCCCGAGTCGTACTGTATCGAACCGCAACAGCAACAGTAAGAGTAGTTATAACTGTATCCTTTAATATTCCCTGCATTATTATATATTCTTGTACTCTCTTGTTATAATCAATCTACTTTGCCCTCACATACTAGCGCAAGGTGGTTCACAATTTCTTCACTGAAAGCTTCCGCTATTACAATTGTCCTATCCAGAGTTCTCCCCTGAAAAGATCCTAAGGGGCTATCTCAGCCCAACATGGTATGAGAGCAGTCAGGGGAAACTCTACCACTTCCAAATCAAAGACATTACAAGACATGGCAACAAACAAGGAGAGGAGCTCTTCTAATGGCTCCCCGGGCACTACTCCTACACCACCTCCTGCCTCTGGCCTGCAGACAGAGGAAGGCACGGCAACAAGACCTAGGGGAACGTCCACCGAGACTCTCACAAATCGCCCCACGGGCTTCGACCAGAGCATGATGGAGAAGTTCTTCTCCTTCATGTCCTTCTACGAGCAGCACCAGCAGTCGGGACCTGCACAGACACACAACAGCAACAACGGAGTGACGCCCATGAGCCTTGATGGGTCGTCATACGCGCGCGGAAATCAACAGCAGCAACCTACCTTCGCCCCGTACGAACGCGGGTCAATCAGCTTCATGCCGCAGTCTTCGCCTGCACAAGACAAATCACTGGACGCGTTACAAGTACAGTCGCAGTTCGCACACGTTTTGAAGCTTCAAACGTCAAGACCATTCGACGGAAAGGACTTCTTCACCTGGTCCTTTGAGTTCGAGTTGATGATGGAGGGCGCGCAGATACTTGGCTTCTTCGACGGGTCCCTGCAATACCCAGCAAACGGCACACAGTATGAGAAGCAGCAGTACACGTATCAATCGATGATGGCGTATACGATCCTACTGAGGAACGTAACACCAACTCAGCAGCAGAACATTCGCTCTTACCGGGCCTTCGGCAACTCGGCGGAACTCGCGTACAACCATCTGAAGAACCTGTACCAAGCAACAGACAGTGTAAATCAGAGCAGGTTAATGGCGCAGCTGACAACAGTTGAGATGAAACCAGGAGAGAAAGGAATGGCATATATCAGTCGATGTCGCGAACTGCGCGACAAGCTTCTTCGATGTGGAGGATCAATCTCTGAGGACGCCTTCGTGACGGTCATCATCGGCGGCCTCGGTCCTCAGTGGCGCGCAACAAAGGCCATCCTCCGAGCCCTCGGATAGACGAATTTCTGAGGCAGCACTCTGCGCCGAAATCCACGCCGAACAGCAGGACATGGATCTGCAAGAAGAACGACACAGGAAGAAGACGACAACGTCAGAGTTCGCATTTCACACCCAACGACGACACAACAACTACAGCAACAGACAACAACAGCCGAAGCCAGTACCTCCCTTCTGTCACATCTGCAAGACTTCAGGGCACCCGCGCACGCACTGCCCGAATCGTCAACAGTCAACGACCCCGCAACGACACCTTCGACCTTCAAGCAGTCAAATTGCGTCAACGCAAGCGAATCCAACGACCCAGATCCAAGCTTCAACGACCTCAACGGGACAACCTGCGCAAGGAGCAAGAAACATCGTTAGCTGCATGGCAAGACTGAGTGACTCTTGCGTCATGGATTCACCACCTCATTACTCACCGGAAGAACAACTCGACAACACCACACCTCGTCGCGAAGCACTTCAACCAAATCCGACATACGCTGCCATCGCCCAAAACGAGCCATCCGGAAAAGACACGTGGTTCTTGGACAGTTGCTGCGGACAACACATGTGTTCTTCGGGACGCTTCGTGCAGAGAGAGTATCAGCTTCAACGAGAGGTCGTCATCACCGTCGCCAATAATCAAAACCTGCGCACACGACGACAAGGAATTGTACAACTTCAGTCACGGGAGACAAACGTCATTCTGCAAATGTCCAAGGTTTTAATTGCAGAAGGCCTCGGATACAACCTTCTCAGTGTGAGTCAGTTGATGGCGAAAGGCATCCACCTCGAAGCAGACAGCACTACCCAAGAATTCAAGTTGTACCACGGGAGAGGAGGTCTTTACATCGGGAAGGCAGTCCTTAAAAACAACGTCTTCGTCTTGGACTTCGTTCCTGATCTCGGCACCGCTGACAGTGACGCCATAGTCAACTTTACCAACTGGACACACCCTCCGGATCTTGACCCCGACTTCAGTCCAGGCGGCTTCTGGTACTCACACACCGTCCCTGAGACAGAACGAACAAGGGCATTAGCGACAATTCAACAATCGGCAGCAGCAGAGACAACGTCGGCAGCAGCAGAGACAACGTCGGCAGCAGCAGAAACAACTTCGGCAGCAGCAGAGACAACGACGACACCAGTCGCCGGTCCTTCAACGACAGCGTTCCTCAACGACGATGCACCACCAACACCTGCACAACAGCTTCAGCCAGCACCACGAGAATTTCATCACAGTCCCAGCTTCACCGCTGGTCTCTTCTCCAACTCCGACATGTATCGGCGCTCACCCGGTCATCGCGCCAACGAAGAAATCTGGCACGCAAGAATGGGACACCCAAGCAACACTGTGTTAAACAACACGATTCGAGCAGGAGTACTCGACAAGGACTCTTTACTTTTAACAGACGGACGAGAACTTCAACGAGCACGAGGGACATGCTTCACCTGTCCTGAAGCTGACTTACCGCATCAACCCTTCGTCTCGCATCACAATCCAAGCGCACCCGCATATGCACCACTCGAGAAAGTGTACAGCGACATCTTGTACAACCGCGAACCCGGACAAAACGCGTATAACTACACCATCACCTTCATCGACGCCGCTACACGTTACGTCTGGCACCTAAACTTACCAAGTCGCGACATGGCTTTCGAGGCTTTCGTGGCATGGCTTCCAGCAGCAGAACGGGAATCGGGAGCTAAACTCAAAAGTTTTCAATCAGACGGAGGAGGAGAATACTCGTCACAACGATTCAAGCAGTACCTGGCGGAGAAGGGAATCAAGAGACTCATCTCCCTTCCCTACGCCCATCAACAGCAGGGTGTAGCAGAAAGGATGAACAGGACTCTGCAGAACACCATGCGCAAACTGTTACGTGGCATGCGGCTACCCAACCACCAGTGGCCCGAAGCAATGGACCACGCCGTGATGCTGCACAATTTGCTTTCTTCGTCGTCACTCCCGAACAACACATCACCGCATCTGCTGTGGACAGGGAAACTGGGCAGCACAAAAATGTTACGAGTCTTCGGCTGCATGGTACAGTACCGACCCCCATCTGCACGAGCCGGCCGATTCTCCCAACGCGCACAGTGGGGACTACACCTGGGCATCGAAAAACATTACAACGCATGGAAGATCTTCGATATCAACAGCAAGGAAACAGTAGCAGCACGTGACGTGATTTTCTACGAACGACTCACACTGCCAACGTACCTTGCCAACCTGGACGAAAACCGAGACCCCACAGGTGGCTTCCGCGGAGATCGAGCCTTCGCTTCGGCAGGAGACGAAGCTGACTGGGACGAGCAGAACGTGGACGGAGCCTCGGAAGAAGACGGGCCTCTTCCTTACTGCTCAGTCGACGTACCGATGGACGAAGAAAATCCTCGCGAAAGCGCCAACGCCGACATCTATTACCAATTCGCCGACAACGGTTACGTTACACCTGCTGAAGTCAACACCAACGAAGCAGAACGCATAGGGCCCAACTTCGCACCCGATCCAGAAACTGGAGACGAGGCAGTCTATCCCGAGGACACCACACTCCCCCGCTACACACAGAGCGGACTCCAAATCCTTGGGCTCGTCACCGCGGTCCACGGCGCTGACATTCCTAAGGAGCCTGCAACGGTTCAGCAGGCTCTGGGGGGGGAGCATAAGGAAAAATGGCGCGAAGCCATGGACAAGGAACTGAAGGCATTAGAGGAGCGCAACACCTGGAAAGTCGTTCCCATCGGCGTAGCGCGAAACAAGACCATTCTTACCGGGAAATGGGTCTTCCGTGTGAAGACGAAGGCCGACGGCACCATCGACAAGTTCAAAGCGCGTTGGGTCGTTCGCGGCTTCGACCAGGAACATGGACGAGACTTCACCGAAACCTTCGCTCCGGTCAGCCGCCACACTTCACTTCGAATTCTTCTCGCCATCGCCGCTATGAAGAAGAAGAAACTGCGCCAAATCGACGTCGCGAACGCATTTCTCTACGCACCGGTCGATGCAGAGATTTTCGTGGAACTACCGCACGGCTCCAACACAAATTCCACGCACGTCTGCCAGCTACTAAAATCGCTCTATGGGATCAAACAGGCGCCGCGCTTGTGGCAGCAGTACCTGCATACTCGCCTCATCCGCATCGGCTTCAAACAACTCCCGCACGATCAGGGCATGTACCGCCTCACGAAGAACAGCGACTACATCCTGCTAATTGTCTACGTGGACGACCTTCTCTACATTGGCTCCACCGACGGCATCACCACCTGGTTCGAAGGGGAGCTGCAGAAGGACCTCACCCTCACTGTCTCATCTACCGTCACACAGTACCTCGGACTCAATATTCGAGAAGAAAACGACGCAATCTACCTCAACGCCGAAAAGTACGCCGACACTATCGCCAAACGGTTCAGTCTCACGCCAGTCAGCATCTCCACTCCTTACCGCTACACGACAGGAACCGAAAAGGGACGATCTACTCTACTCAAGTCCGCCGGCGTACGCGACTATCAGAGGAAGCTTGGTTGCCTCCTCTTCGCAGTCGTCACCTGCCGACCCGATCTATCCTACTCCGCAAGCCAGCTTGCGACTTATCTCAAGAAGCCTGAAGCAGAACATCTGGCGGAGCTCGACCGCGCTCTTCACTACTTCATCAGCACCGCGACGATCGGCCTAACTTATCACAAGAACGCAGCTACACCAACTAAGCTAATCGGCTACGTCGATGCCGATCACGCCGGCGACTCCGACAACAGGCGCTCACGCACCGGCTATGTCTACCGCCTCGAGCCTATCGGTCCTATCTCCTGGCAGTCAAGCAAGCAGGAGTTAATTGCACTATCTTCAGCCGAAGCAGAATATATCGCACTCTGCTCAGCCACCAAGGAGGGACTTTATCTTCGCGAACTGCTGGAAGAAGCGAAGTTAGCCGAGTTACCCAACTTCACCGTGTTCTGCGACAACCAGTCAGCAATTCGCATCGCCAACAAGAACGGCTTCGCGAACAGGACGAAACACATCGCCCTGCGTTACTTCTTCGTAAAGGACGAGATCGAGAAGGGGAGACTCGAGCTATCGTACTGTCCCACGTCTGAGATGGCAGCCGACTACTTGACCAAGAAACTTGGAAAGCAGAAGTTCGAATACTGCATGCTGCTGACTGGACAGAGCCACGTCACCAGCAGCGACACTCCAGAAGCGAAGGGGAGTGTTGGAAACAATAAAACTTAAGCGCTTCAGTCGTGTCGAAACACCGCACCAGAAGCGAGGCAAACTACACCGAAGCCCCGCGAGTCAACCCTAAGGGGTTGAAGAGGTTGCTGGAGGTTACGCAAAAGTCAAAGGTCAGCGACCTTTGACCTGACAAGTACAGCGCGACAGTTAAGGACATACAACTGACTCGTTACAGAGCAGTTGCCCGAGTCGTACTGTATCGAACCGCAACAGCAACAGTAAAAGTAGTTATAACTGTATCCTTTGATATTCCCTGCATTATTATATATTCTTGTACTCTCTTGTTATAATCAATCTACTTTGCCCTCACATACTAGCGCAAGGTGGTTCACAATTTCTTCACTGAAAGCTTCCGCTATTACAATTGTCCTATCCAGAGTTCTCCCCTGAAAAGATCCTAAGGGGCTATCTCAGCCCAACATCTGGATGACCATATTGATTTGAGTTGATTCAACTATCGTCCAAGTGGAAAGCCTGTGCCTTGTAAGGTTTGCACCTGCTGTCAAACAGCCAGAACAGCTGCTCATCTCAAACCATGAGAATAACTACCATAGCTAGCTAACTCAGTCAAATCAATATACCAATACATGATCAGGAAATGCATTACTACAAAAGCAGGCATGCACATGCATCCTGTCACATTGAAAGTATGCCATGCCATGCCACCCAGCCAGGGTACATGCATGCTGACTCTTCAAGCCCCCCTCTCAGCTGCTGGGAAGACATCGCATTACTCAAGTGCCACCGATGTGTAAACACCCATGCTGACCTGTCATGTCTTAGACTCAAAAGCGTGCCAGCGAGGCAGGGCAACCTAAGTGGACTTGTCAAGCTCGGCTCTGAGCTGCTGAGAGAAGTCATCGTTGACGTCATCATCATCCCAGTCATCTTCCCATTGGTGCACCACCTCCACGTCCTGCGCACTTTCATCCCAGTCTGGAACAAACCAAAGAGGGGGAGGGGGGAAGAGTGAGGACGGGGGAGAGTTGAGAATCGTGCCAGTTGTTCTCCCCATGGGTGCTCAATGTCCACGTCCTGCGCCCTCATCCCAGCCTGTCAGATAGAGAGGCGGGCACGGCTTTCGAGACGCCTCAACTTTTGACTTCTGAGGCGCCTCAAAAACCATGTCCTGTGCGGCCTCGTCCCAGTTTGTGAGATAGAGGGGCGCGGGCAGGGCAGGCAGGTGGACGAGAAAGGGAGGGGTGGAGTAAAGGGAGGAGAAGAGTGCAAGGTCAAGCCAGTGGTCGCCCCACTGATGCACGAGTGGGGGCGAGGGGGCCAGGGGAGAGGCGGGGGGGGGGGGGGGGGGGGGGAGAAGGGGGTGGTGGGTGGGTTGGGAGGAGGAGAAAAGCGAAACGTCATGCCAGTCGTCCTTTTGTTGGTGGTGCACCACCACCCCCACGACCTGCGTTCTCTCGAACCAATCCGCAGCGTAGATGTGGGGAGCAGCATGGATGCGGGGAGCAGCATGGATGTGGGGAGCAGCATGGATGTGGGGAGCAGCATGGATGTGGGGAGCAGCATGGATGTGGGGAGCAGCTTGGATGTGGGGAGCAGCATGGATGTGGGGAGCAGACTCCGCGCGCCACGAGAAAGGTCAAGCGGGGATCACGTCACCCGTCCCAACACGGATGTCAGGTGGCATGCGCATGCGAGGAAGCACCGGAACCCAGCCGGCACGCATCACAAGGGCATATGGGGCAGCAACGATTAGGGTGTCCGGAGGCATACGGAACACAGACGTCGCAACAGGACTAGTGTCCTGGGAGCAACAAGATTGTTCAATAAACGCACAGTTTCCAAGTGTGAGGAGAAAACTGAAAATCATTTATACAAGTAAGGGTTGACTGAAACATGCTCGCGTGAAATCAAGACGTCAAACGGGAATTCCGGTAATATGGTCCTTACTCATGGCAATCAGCGTCATAGTACGCGGCCAGAACTTCTGAATAGAAATGATCTTTACCGCAGAACCAGAACCAAATCGCGAGACGTGAACTATAGACTCGATCGCCCGTAAGAGCACCTTCGTTCTCGAACTCCTCGAACTCGTACGTGCGAACGGCTCACCTTCGTTTTCGAACTCCTCGAATTCGTCGTCGTCCTCAAAGACGTCCATCTTCACGTCCTCCGGCGTTTGCTTCGGCTCCGGCTGTCCCGCCATCTAGCCTCGTCGAAACAGTGCTGGATTGATCTAAGAACGACGGTAAAGTAACGCGGATGCACAGAAGGACAATCAACAAACGAACCTAGGAGTCGGACGACTAGGTCGGAATGCTTCGATTCGATGCAGGAATACGATCCGCGAGTTGTGGAGATGCCTCGAGAGTGCTGCTTCGATGAAAGCCGGCTCACTTTGGTGAACGCTAATAATATACTCTATAATGTATAATAGAGAAACAGAGATCATGCGTTGAGGTATAATGACGCACTTTCTAGCGACTATGCCAGAAAAATCTTACGCGATTTGGTTCATTACATTTTTTCACATATATTGTTAATGTATAAAAAGCATGCACCATGGAGAATTATTACGGTAAACATGTCAGAAATCATATTGCACTATTTTTTTAGAATTATCTGAGGGGCACTTGGTGAGGTACAAGCTTGAGGAGCACAAAGCACCAACTTCTGATCTACCGTTAACTGATGCATTTAGTGTTTTGCCGTTGACGATTTGTTACTCGGCGGCTGGTAACCATCCCAAGCAGGATGGGCTGTTGGGTCAGTTGAATCGTCACTTCACTCCACTACGCTGCAGCAACAGCAGTTGCGCGCAACCGTCCTCTTGTTGATCTGGCGCCCTTGAAACTCCCGCCTAACCACCACACCGTCTCACGCCCGTCCCATGCTAACCGCCGTCGCGTTGGTACCGAGCAAGAGCTGTGCAAGCGATGGGGACCCGGGGAGAGAAGGAGACGAAGGGAAACGAGGGTCGGGACAACCCTCGTTGGATCTCGACTTATCTCTCATCACATGTCAATCCTTGTACCGCCGCTGTTGGCCCTCCACGCTCTTATTTCCGCCCCTCCCACGCACTCCGGGGCGCGGGGATTCAGTCAGCACGGCATTTCAGATCGCATTGCGTCAAAAGAAGCGCCGTTTCTTCCAGAGTCCGGCTTAGTTTCCGTCCGAACTACGAGAAACACGCAGACTTCGACGTAGCAGGCGCGAATTCGTCAAGCTGCTGATTTTCGCGGCTTTCAACGGCTGGCTGCTGTCGACAGCAGGATCCTGTTCCTTGGCGATCATGGGCCTCCTAGTATTCCCGATACTGCTGGCTCCGATAACAGCACGCAGATTCAATAGCAGGGAAGTTAGTGCAGCGGGCGTGGTGGTGGCGTGGTGGGTGGCGCTGCTCGCGACGGCCGCGGTGCTGCCGACCGCCCGCAGCCTCACCGCGCCGCAAGACCGTGAGCCCCCCCTCCTACCCACCGCCCACCGCCAAGCCCACCGCCCAGCTCTGAGCTTACCGCCCGTCCAGCTGTTTGCCACCCCTGTGGTATAACCATGTATCTCTCTCCGGTTCTCTCTGGTTCTCTCTGGTTCCCTCTGGTTCGCTCTGGTTCTCTCTGGTTCCCTCTGGTTTCCCTCTGGTTCTCTCTGGTTCTCTCTGGTTCTCTGTGGTTCTCTGTGGTTCCCTCTGGTTCGCTCTGGTTCGCTCTGGTTCTCTCTGGTTCGCTCTGGTTCTCTCTAGTTCGCTCTGGTTCTCTCTGGTTCGCTCTGGTTCGCTCTGGTTCTCATCTTGGTAGAACGGTAGCAGTAGCGGCGGTTTGGGTGACTGTATCTTCCCCAACCAATAAGCTTTCTCTTTCATGGTTTTTCTCAGAACACCATCTCTCTCTCTCTCCTCCCACCATCACCCCTCTCTCTCCTCCCACCACCACCACCACATCGCCCTGACTCATTACCTCATTCCACACCACCCTTCACCCACACCACACGACCCCGCACCACTCCCCGCCACCCCACACCACCCTCCATCACCCCTCTCCACCCCTCACCACCGCAGTGGCAGCGCTGGTGGCAGTGTGGCGCGGGGTGTACAGCAGCAGTGGGGGCAGCGCGGGCGTGCGCGCGTGGCGGCCGTCCATGGACCCCTGCAGCGAGCTCGCGCCCTTCTCCCTCAAGTGCATGCCCACCGTCTCCCGCGAGGCTAAACAGCGCATCGTCTCGCTGTGAGTGCTGTGCTGTGCTGTGCTGTGCTGTGCTGTGCTGTGCTGTGCTGTGCTGTGCTGTGCTGTGCTGTGCTGTGCTGTGCTGTGCTGTGCTGTGCTGTGCTGTGCTCTGCTCTGCTCTGTACCCTCAAGTCTACCACAGCACTGTAGCCCTTCGCGCCCTTCCCTCTTCAGTGCATGCCCACCGTCTCCCGCCAGGCCAGCCAGCGCATCTCTCCCTGTGGGCTCTCCCTGTAGCCACAACTCTACTAGAGCACTGTCTGCCCTTCCCCCTGCCATGCATGCCGACTGATTCCCAGCAGCGCAACCAACGCACTTTTTCCCTGCGACGGCTGTTTGCTCTTGAGTCGCCCGACAGCTCTTGAGTCGCCCTGTTCCTCCTCATCATCTCTTTCTTCTCTTCCTCCCTTTCTCCCCCCCATCTCCGTTTCCCCCACCAACCTTTCCCCCGTCCTCTCATCCCGGTCTCTCCCCCTATCACAGCACACTCTCAGGTCAGGCGTTGCGAGGCACGCTCAGTGCAGAGGTGGGAAACCTCTCCGACCTGGCGGATTTGTGAGTCCTGCCTCTTGCCTCTTGACCGTTCTGTTATCGTTTCATGACGTGGCAGACTTGTGAGGCTTGAGTCGTGGCCATGCTGTTGTGTTCTCTCTGTCTTGTGCACGTTGGTTTGCCCGCCATGCCATCACCTCTTCATCATTGCACACTGGCGACTTGTGAGCGACCTTGGCGACTTGTGAGCGACCTTGGCGGCTTGTGAGCGACCTTGGCGACTTGTGAGCGACCTTGGCGACTTGTAAGCGACCTTGGCGACTTGTGAGCGACCTTGGCGACTTGTGAGCGACCTTGGCGACTTGTGAGCGGCCTTGGCGACCATGGCATCATCTACCCATCACCTGAACGCGTTATCAACACTTGTATTCTATGTGTTATCCCAACAACTCCTTCCTGTGATTCCCCCGCCCACTCTTTCCTCTTTCCCCGCCCGCCCCCCCTCTCCCCAACCCCAACCCTGTTCCCCCTCCAACCTCTCCTTTTGGCAGTACGCTCAAAGACACAAGGGTGGGCGGCATGCTGCCTCAATTCCGCAGCTCTACACTGGTTGACCTGTGAGTTGACCGGTTGATTTGTGAGTTGACTGGTTGAATTGTGAGTTGACCATGAATCATGAACCATGAATTGAGTGGCTGACTATGAATCTGAGTAGTGGTGTCAGAGTTGACTGAGTTGCCCTGTGATTTTTATAGATAATGGATTGGATGCAGTTTCAGTTGGTGAGTGAAGGGCGGCATCTGGCAGTGCAGTTGGGTGCAGGGGAATAGAGAGGTGCGTGTGGGAGTGAAGTGAGGCGCGTGGGAGTGGAAAAGGATAAACATGCCTCTCGTTATATGTGTGTGTGATCGTGACACCTCCATCCACCCCTCTCCACCTGCCCGTGCTCACCCTTTCATTCACTTCGACTCCACTCCTTGCCTCACCAGTGCACCTCGCTCCCTGCACTCACGTGCTCCTGCCTCATCAAAACCTTTTGCCTGCTCCCTACTCCACATGCACTCTGTGCCTTGCCGTGCCTTCCATGCAGCTCTATTCTCAACAGCCCTATTGAGGGCCCCATCCCCTCACTCCTTGCCACGTCACCGATTCTCGCCGCACTGTAAACCCTCTCATCACACTGCAAACCCATCACCTTGCTCTAGTCCCTCTCCAGCATCTTTGCATGGCAATTTGAATTTGGTTAACAGAATGCAAGACTTACAATGCATGTTCTTTATGTCCTGTGTGCGTGTCTCTCTGTGTTTGTGCGTGCGTGTGTGTTGCCTGCCCCATGCCATGCCATGCCCCATGCCATGCCCCATGGCATGCCATGCCATGCTTTAGGGCCATCTCCGGCACGAGGGTGAACGGCAGCATACCAGAGGAGTTGGTCAGCGGCAGCAGCACGCTTCAATCACTGTGCGTTGCTTGCTTGGAGTCGGATCATAGGTGCACTGTGCGTTGCACACCCCATCCATGGATGGACTGTACAGTACACATGGTGCATGGGGTTCTGTGCATGTTGACTGCTAGGGGGTGGTGTGGTGCTACGCTAGCAGCCACCTACATGCACGAGTCATGAGGTCAACGGCAGCGTATCAGAGGAGTTGGTCAGCGCCGTCAGCCCACTGCCATCACTGTGTGTCGCACCCACCATGCGTTGCTTGCACCGTGCACTCTGCATTGCTTGCACCAAGCGCTGTGCGTGGTGGGCACAGTGCGTGGTGACTGCACAGTGCGTGGTGACTGCACAGTGCGTGGTGACTGCACAGTGCGTGGTGACTGCACAGTGCGTGGTGACTGCACAGTGCGTGGGCTACGGGACTATATTAGACATGTTCTTACAATCGTTGGACTCTCCTTGTTTCAAGAGAGATGGCGATCAATTGTAGACTCTGGTTCGCGCTTATTAGCAAGTTTATTTACAATGCACCCAAAAGTTGAACATGCAGGTATCTATATTTTTTACCAACCAACCCCGTTTCAGTCTCTTTCAATAAGATCATGCCCCCGCTTACTGAATCAACTACCTGCCTGTCCGGTGCAACCCGCTCGTTGTGCCTTCAGGAATCTGAGCAACAACAGCCTTGCCGGGCCTCTGCCATCCTCCCTCTCTGCCTTGACATCTCTCACCACTCTGTAATCCCTCTCAACTCTCTGTAATCCCTCTCAACTCTCTGCAATCCCTCTCAACTCTCTGCAATCCCTCTCAACTCTCTGCAATCCCTCTCACCACTCTGTCGTTCTCACCTCTATAATTCCTCTCACCTCACTGCAATTCCCCTCACCCTGCTGCAATCCTGCTCACCACTCTGCAATCCCCCTGACCACTTGAAAATGCTGGGGTCTTTCCTGACGTCAGTGTTCTCCACCCATATCAACTCCTCTCGCACAGCAGTTTCCCCCTCCTTTCCTTTTCCCCTCCCCATCATGTTGCATGTTTCCTCCTTCTGCCTTCCTTCTCCCTGTTACTCTGCTGCGCACCTCCTCGTTCCCCTCTCTCACACCATTTCCCCGCTCTTCTCTCGTGTTTCCATGCTCGCAACTTATTCTTTTCCTGCATCCCACGTTCCCCCACTTATCGCTGCCCCTCTCTCACCCACTGCGCAGCAACCTTGCAGGCAATGCCTTGTCAGGTCCTCTCCCCTCTCAGCTCATCCAATCAGGCCTCTCTCTCAGGTGAACCTTTTCGCATCAGGCCTTCTTTGTTTCCTCAATGGACAGATTTTCTTCGTGGAAGTTTTTTTGTTGCTGCTTTTCTTGTTGTTGTCATCATCATAGTTGTCTTTTTGTTTTCCCCCCTCCTAGAAAATCTATGCAGAAATCTATGTATAAATCATGTAGAGGTGACATCTTTCTGCTGTTACCCTCACACTCTCTTGGGTATCCACTCAAGTCCATCTCGCGCCGCCCACCCACCCATGTGTCTTGCTTGTCTCCTTGCAGGCTTTCTCCCGGCAACGCTGACCTCTGCATCCCACCCTCAGCCGCCGCTGCTGCTGCTGCCACCCCCACTGCCCCCACCCTCCCGCCCAACATGTCCATCTGCCCCGCCTCCCCTCCTCCCCCCGCCGCTGCTCCCCCCCCCCCGCCGCCGTGGCTCTCATAGCAACGGGGGGTGCTGCTCTGGTGGCGGTGCTGCTGGGTGCAGTGCTGTGGAGAGTGGTGCGGCGGGGGAAGGGGAAGGGGACGGGCGAGGAGGGGTTGATAGAGGGCGCTGAGGCTGTGCCACGCGCACGTGAGTATGCATGCACGTGGGTATGCATGCACGTGGGTATGCATGCACGTGGGTATGCATGCACGTGAGTATGCATGCACGTGGGTATGCATGCATGTTAGTATGCATGCACGTTAGTATGCATGCACGTGAGTATGCATGCACGTGAGTATGCATGCACGTGGGCAAGGTTTAAAAAAACGTCGGTTTTTTTTTTTTTTTTTTTTTATCGTAAAAAACGGTACCGTAAAAAACGGCCGTAAAAAACGGTAAAAAACGGTTCCAAAAGGTGATTTTCGTTTTAAGAGAAAATCGGCTAATTTCTGGGGCCAAATTGATGGCGAAAAGCACCAGGATGAAGAGGACGAACCCCTCTTTGCATGTGTGCATGTGTGGGCATGATTGAAAATGTATCCGACCTTGTTTTTGCCTTTTTTTTCTTGGTGACAAGAGTTCTCTAACAAAAAAACGCCGTATTTTTGAAAAATTACTGTAAAAAACGGGCCGTAAAAAACGGACCGTAATTTACGAAAATCGTATTTTTGCACCTTGCACGTGGGTATGCATGCACGTGAGTATGCATGCACGTGAGTATGCATGCACGTTGGTATGCAAGCACGTTAGTATGCATGCTCGTGAGTATGCATGCATGTTAGTATGCATGCACGTTAGTATGCATGCACGTGAGTATGCATGCACGTGAGTATGCATGCACGTGGGCAAGGTTTAAAAAAACGTCGGTTTTTTTTTTTTTTTTTTAATTTATCGTAAAAAAACGGTACCGTAAAAAACGGCCGTAAAAAACGGTAAAAAACGGTTCCAAAAGGTGATTTTCGTTTTAAGAGAAAATCGGCTAATTTCTGGGGCCAAATTGATGGCGAAAAGCACCAGGATGAAGAGGACGAACCCCTCTTTGCATGTGTGCATGTATGGGCATGATTGAAAATGTATCCGACCTTGTTTTTGCCTTTTTTTTCTTGGTGACAAGAGTTCTCTAACAAAAAAACGCCGTATTTTTGAAAAATTACTGTAAAAAACGGGCCGTAAAAAACGGACCGTAATTTACGAAAATCGTATTTTTGCACCTTGCACGTGGGTATGCATGCACGTGAGTATGCATGCACGTGAGTATGCATGCACGTTGGTATGCAAGCACGTTAGTATGCATGCACGTGAGTATGCATGCACGTGAGTATGCATGCACGTGAGTATGCATGCACGTTGGTATGCAAGCACGTTAGTATGCATGCTCGTGAGTATGCATGCATGTTAGTATGCATGCACGTTAGTATGCATGCACGTGAGTATGCATGCACGTGAGTATGCATGCACGTGAGTATGCATGCACGTGAGTATGCATGCACGTGAGTATGCAAGCACGTGAGTATGCATGCACGTGAGTATGCATGCACGTGAGTATGCATGCACGTTAGTATGCATGCTCGTGAGTATGCATGCATGTTAGTATGCATGCACGTTAGTATGCATGCACGTGAGTATGCAAGCACGTGAGTATGCATGCACGTGAGTATGCATGCACGTTGGTATGCAAGCACGTTAGTATGCATGCACGTGAGTATGCATGCACGTTGGTATGCAAGCACGTGGGTATGCATGCACGTGAGTATGCATGCACGTGAGTATGCATGCACGTGAGTATGCATGCACGTGAGTATGCATGCACGTGAGTATGCATGCACGTGAGTATGCATGCACGTGAGTATGCATGCACGTGAGTATGCATGCACGTGAGTATGCATGCACGTGAGTATGCATGCACGTGAGTATGCATGCACGTGAGTATGCATGCACGTGAGTATGCATGCACGTGAGTATGCAAGCACGTGAGTATGCATGCACGTGAGTATGCATGCACGTGAGTATGCATGCACGTTAGTATGCATGCTCGTGAGTATGCATGCACGTTAGTATGCATGCACGTTAGTATGCAAGCACGTGAGTATGCATGCACGTGAGTATGCATGCACGTTGGTATGCAAGCACGTTAGTATGCATGCTCGTGAGTATGCATGCATGTTAGTATGCATGCACGTTAGTATGCATGCACGTGAGTATGCATGCACACGCATGCACGTGAGTATGCATGCACGTGAGTATGCATGCACGTGAGTATGCATGCACGTGAGTATGCATGCACGTGAGTATGCATGCACGTGAGTATGCATGCACGTGAGTATGCATGCACGTGAGTATGCATGCACGTGAGTATGCATGCACGTGAGTATGCATGCACGTGAGTATGCATGCACGTGAGTATGCATGCACGTGAGTATGCATGCACGTGAGTATGCATGCACGTGAGTATGCATGCACGTGAGTATGCATGCACGTGAGTATGCATGCACGTGAGTATGCATGCACGTGAGTATGCATGCACGTGAGTATGCATGCACGTGAGTATGCATGCACGTGAGTATGCATGCACGTGAGTATGCATGCACGTGAGTATGCATGCACGTGAGTATGCATGCACGTGAGTATGCATGCACGTGAGTATGCATGCACGTGAGTATGCATGCACGTGAGTATGCATGCACGTGAGTATGCATGCACGTGAGTATGCATGCACGTGAGTATGCATGCACGTGAGTATGCATGCACGTGAGTATGCATGCACGTGAGTATGCATGCACGTGAGTATGCATGCACGTGAGTATGCATGCACGTGAGTATGCATGCACGTGAGTATGCATGCACGTGAGTATGCATGCACGTGAGTATGCATGCACGTGAGTATGCATGCACGTGAGTATGCATGCACGTGAGTATGCATGCACGTGAGTATGCATGCACGTGAGTATGCATGCACGTGAGTATGCATGCACGTGAGTATGCATGCACGTGAGTATGCATGCACGTGAGTATGCATGCACGTGAGTATGCATGCACGTGAGTATGCATGCACGTGAGTATGCATGCACGTGAGTATGCATGCACGTGAGTATGCATGCACGTGAGTATGCATGCACGTGAGTATGCATGCACGTGAGTATGCATGCACGTGAGTATGCATGCACGTGAGTATGCATGCACGTGAGTATGCATGCACGTGAGTATGCATGCACGTGAGTATGCATGCACGTGAGTATGCATGCACGTGAGTATGCATGCACGTGAGTATGCATGCACGTGAGTATGCATGCACGTGAGTATGCATGCACGTGAGTATGCATGCACGTGAGTATGCATGCACGTGAGTATGCATGCACGTGAGTATGCATGCACGTGAGTATGCATGCACGTGAGTATGCATGCACGTGAGTATGCATGCACGTGAGTATGCATGCACGTGAGTATGCATGCACGTGAGTATGCATGCACGTGAGTATGCATGCACGTGAGTATGCATGCACGTGAGTATGCATGCACGTGAGTATGCATGCACGTGAGTATGCATGCACGTGAGTATGCATGCACGTGAGTATGCATGCACGTGAGTATGCATGCACGTGAGTATGCATGCACGTGAGTATGCATGCACGTGAGTATGCAAGCACGTTGGTATGCATGCACGTGCGTATGCATGCACGTTGGTATGCAAGCACGTGGGTATGCATGCACGTGAGTATGCATGCACGTGAGTATGCATGCACGTGAGTATGCATGCACGTGAGTATGCATGCACGTGAGTATGCATGCACGTGAGTATGCATGCACGTGAGTATGCATGCACGTGAGTATGCATGCACGTGAGTATGCATGCACGTGAGTATGCATGCACGTGAGTATGCATGCACGTGAGTATGCATGCACGTGAGTATGCATGCACGTGAGTATGCAAGCACGTGAGTATGCATGCACGTGAGTATGCATGCTCGTGAGTATGCATGCACGTTAGTATGCATGCTCGTGAGTATGCATGCATGTTAGTATGCATGCACGTTGGTATGCAAGCACGTGAGTATGCATGCACGTGAGTATGCATGCACGTTGGTATGCAAGCACGTTGGTATGCATGCTCGTGAGTATGCATGCATGCATGCACGTTAGTATGCATGCACGTGAGTATGCATGCACGTGAGTATGCATGCACGTGGGTATGCATGCACGTGGTATGCATGCACGTGAGTATGCATGCACGTGAGTATGCATGCACGTGAGTATGCATGCACGTGAGTATGCATGCACGTGAGTATGCATGCACGTGAGTATGCATGCACGTGAGTATGCATGCACGTGAGTATGCATGCACGTGAGTATGCATGCACGTGAGTATGCATGCACGTGAGTATGCATGCACGTGAGTATGCATGCACGTGAGTATGCATGCACGTGAGTATGCATGCACGTGAGTATGCATGCACGTGAGTATGCATGCACGTGAGTATGCATGCACGTGAGTATGCATGCACGTGAGTATGCATGCACGTGAGTATGCATGCACGTGAGTATGCATGCACGTGAGTATGCATGCACGTGAGTATGCATGCACGTGAGTATGCATGCACGTGAGTATGCATGCACGTGAGTATGCATGCACGTGAGTATGCATGCACGTGAGTATGCATGCACGTGAGTATGCATGCACGTGAGTATGCATGCACGTGAGTATGCATGCACGTGAGTATGCATGCACGTGAGTATGCATGCACGTGAGTATGCATGCACGTGAGTATGCATGCACGTGAGTATGCATGCACGTGAGTATGCATGCACGTGAGTATGCATGCACGTGAGTATGCATGCACGTGAGTATGCATGCACGTGAGTATGCATGCACGTGAGTATGCATGCACGTGAGTATGCATGCACGTGAGTATGCATGCACGTGAGTATGCATGCACGTGAGTATGCATGCACGTGAGTATGCATGCACGTGAGTATGCATGCACGTGAGTATGCATGCACGTGAGTATGCATGCACGTGAGTATGCATGCACGTGAGTATGCATGCACGTGAGTATGCATGCACGTGAGTATGCATGCACGTGAGTATGCATGCACGTGAGTATGCATGCACGTGAGTATGCATGCACGTGAGTATGCATGCACGTGAGTATGCATGCACGTGAGTATGCATGCACGTGAGTATGCATGCACGTGAGTATGCATGCACGTGAGTATGCATGCACGTGAGTATGCATGCACGTGAGTATGCATGCACGTGAGTATGCATGCACGTGAGTATGCATGCACGTGAGTATGCATGCACGTGAGTATGCATGCACGTGAGTATGCATGCACGTGAGTATGCATGCACGTGAGTATGCATGCACGTGAGTATGCATGCACGTGAGTATGCATGCACGTGAGTATGCATGCACGTGAGTATGCATGCACGTGAGTATGCATGCACGTGAGTATGCATGCACGTGAGTATGCATGCACGTGAGTATGCATGCACGTGAGTATGCATGCACGTGAGTATGCATGCACGTGAGTATGCATGCACGTGAGTATGCATGCACGTGAGTATGCATGCACGTGAGTATGCATGCACGTGAGTATGCATGCACGTGAGTATGCATGCACGTGAGTATGCATGCACGTGAGTATGCATGCACGTGAGTATGCATGCACGTGAGTATGCATGCACGTGAGTATGCATGCACGTGAGTATGCATGCACGTGAGTATGCATGCACGTGAGTATGCATGCACGTGAGTATGCATGCACGTGAGTATGCATGCACGTGAGTATGCATGCACGTGAGTATGCATGCACGTGAGTATGCATGCACGTGAGTATGCATGCACGTGAGTATGCATGCACGTGAGTATGCATGCACGTGAGTATGCATGCACGTGAGTATGCATGCACGTGAGTATGCATGCACGTGAGTATGCATGCACGTGAGTATGCATGCACGTGAGTATGCATGCACGTGAGTATGCATGCACGTGAGTATGCATGCACGTGAGTATGCATGCACGTGAGTATGCATGCACGTGAGTATGCATGCACGTGAGTATGCATGCACGTGAGTATGCATGCACGTGAGTATGCATGCACGTGAGTATGCATGCACGTGAGTATGCATGCACGTGAGTATGCATGCACGTGAGTATGCATGCACGTGAGTATGCATGCACGTTAATGGACACGGACCCTCCTCTTTTCCTCCTCACTCTTCCCTCCCCCTTATTACCCGCCCTCTCTCTCCCCCCTCGTCCCTTCTCCCTCCTTCTCTTTCCCTTCTCTCCATTGACTCCCCCTCTTTTCACTCCCCCCCTTTTCTTTACCCCCTTTTTCTCGTCCCCCCCTCCGCGTTGCCCTCAGGAGAGATGGCGGATGGGTTGACAGAGTTTCTTATTGAGCCTTTGTAAACTTCCTCTTACGCTCCCCCCTCGCACGCTTCCCCTCCTTCCCCTCCCCTCTGTCCTCACGGCAGGCGAGGTGGCAGATGGGCTCACAGAGTTCCAGCTGTGGGAGCTGCAGGAAGCAACCGAGAACTTTCACTTCTCGCGCCTCATAGGGCGGGGCGGGTTTGGCCACGTGTACCGAGGAACCCTCTCTGACGGGTATGCGATATTGGATTGACTCTTGAGAACTTTCAAAAGTTCCTTCATCACACGACAGGAACACTCTTACTCTCTTATTTCTAAATATGCATGCTTATGGTTCGGGCCGTTGCATCGCGTGGCTTGAAGAGACTCTGCCGTTTGTTTTGCAGTGCTCTAGCCAGCTACGAGGTAGCAGTGAAGATGCTGCAGGCAGAAGCTGAATATGGATAGGGTCAGAGGTGATCCTGTTTCTGAGGTGACTCAAAAACAGGCTGAATATGGATATGGTTAAAGATGATCGGGCATGTGCACCACTGCAACGCCCCCTCTCCTCCCTCCTCATTTCCCTCACTCCCCTATGCTTGCTGCCTGCATTCCCACCAGCTATTAGGTTTCGCACCACCTATGAGGTAGCAGTGACGATGCTGCACACAACGCCAGGCAGGGCCCAGGGAGAAGCAGAGCACTGGTTAGTGGTAGAGATGATAGGGCACGTGCACGTGCATGTGCATGTGCATGTGCATGTGCATGTGCATGTGCATGTGCATGTGCATGTGCATGTGCATGTGCTTGTGCATGTGCATGTGCACGTGCATGTGCATGTGCATGTGCATGTGCACGTGCATGTGCATGTGCATGTGCATGTGCATGTGCACGTGCATGTGCATGTGCATGTGCATGTGCATGTGCATGTGCACCACCGCCCCACCTCACACTCCCTTGCGTACCCCCCACTTTCCCGCCCCGTGTCCCCTTGCCAGCTACGAGGTGGCAGTGAAGATGCTGCATGCAACACCAGGGGGCGGCCAGGGAGAGGCAGAGTATCGAATAGAGATAGAGGTGATCGGCCACGTGCACCACCGCAACTTGGTGCAGCTCGTGGGATTCTGCTGTGAGGGGGACTCGCGCCTGCTGGCCTACGAGTTCGTTTCGGGCGGCAGCCTGTCGTCGCGGCTGAGAGGTACGTGCTACACATGCATGCATGCGTGCATGGGGGGTGTGTGTGTGTGTGTGGAGTGCACTCACTCGTGGAGTGCATGGGGTGTGTGTGTGTGTGGAGTGCACTCACTCGTGCAGCTTAGTGCAGCTGGTGGGATTCTGCTGCACGATTGCTCGCATATGAGTTCATTTCTGGTGGCAACCTCTCATCTCGACTCAGAGGTATTTGCTACACATGCATGCAGACATGTGTGTGGGCATGGGGTATGTGTGTGGGCATGGGGTATGTGTGTGGGCATGGGGTATGTGTGTGGGCATGGGGTATGTGTGTGGGCATGGGGTATGTGTGTGGGCATGGGGTATGTGTGTGGGCATGGGGTATGTGTGTGGGCATGGGGTATGTGTGTGGGCATGGGGTATGTGTGTGGGCATGGGGTATATGTGTGTGTGCACGCATGGGTGCACGCATGGGTGCACGCATGGGTGCACGCATGGGTGCACCACTGCAACTTGGTGCAGCTGGTGGGGAGGTGATCAAGCCAAGGGGCTCGTGTGCTAGTGGGGCCAGCCGAGGGGCCAGCCTATCTGCACGAGCGCTGTGAGCCCCTCTCTCTCACTGAGGCTGCTCTTAACATCCTGCTGGACGCTAGCGGGGAGGCCAAAAACAAGTTTCTGGTCTTGTTTCCTGCACCAGACAAAATAAGCTTCTGCTTTTTCCCGACCTTGTCTCTCCCACACCCTCTCCACACCGGGCAGACAAGAACAATCCGATGAGGTGGGAGCACAGGCTGCGCGTGGCAATAGGATCGGCCAAGGGCCTGGCGTACCTGCACGAGCAGTGTGAGCCGCGCATCATCCACCGCGACGTGAAGCCCGCCAACATCCTGCTGGACGCTACCGGGGAGGCCAAGATTGCGGATTTTGGGCTGGCTAAAGTCATGCCTCAAGGCGTCAATGACATGAGTACCAGAGTGAGTTGTTGCCTTTCTTTCGTCCTCTTCTTTTCAACCCCGGAGTTGGCTAGAGCTATGTGAAGCAGACTAGCATTCTGCTGCACGCTACCGGGGAGGCCAAGATCGCTGATTTCGGGCTGGCCAAGGTCATGCCTCAAGGCGTCAACGACATGACCACGAGGGTGAGTGAGTGGTGTGAGTGGTGTTGAGTTGAAGCAACATAGAGCGCGCAAACATCCTGCTGGACGCCAGGTTCGCTGACTCTAGGCTCCCCAAAGGCATGCCGTAAGGGGTGATGGCGCAAGGGGCATGGCGCAAGGGGCATGGCGCAAGGGGGCATGGCGCAAGGGGCATGGCGCAAGGGGCATGGCGCAAGGGGCATGGCGCAAGGGGGCATGGCGCAAGGGGGCATGGCGCAAGGGGCATGGTGCAATGGGTCATGCCGTTCCCTTCCTCTCCCGCCCCTTGAGGTGCTGGGCATGTGAGGGTACATGGGGCCAAAGTACGTGGGCGGTGAGCGGGTGGGCTGACTTGGTATTTATGCCCAAGCTCCCACTCCACCCCCCCCTGCTGCTCTGACCTTTGCTCTGCTCAACCCCCCCAAACACCTCAGGTGCTGGGCACGTGGGGCTACGTCGCTCCAGAGTACGTGGGCAGTGAGCGCGTGGGAGTGGCAGCAGACGTGTTCAGCTTCGGAGTGGTGCTGCTGGAGCTGCTGTCAGGCCAGTCGCCCCACAACACAGAGGACCTGCTTGAGCGGGTGAGACCTGCGTTTACCAAGTTGACTTGAGTTGACCAAAAATAGCTGTGTTGACTTGGTTGACTTTGCCTTGCGTTCTTGCGTTGACTCCACAGCTCCCGCCTGCTGGGAGGAGACTGGCCGAGCCACAGTGCATTCCCTTCTGATGTCCCTCTCTCCATCACTCTGGCTTCACCACCTTCCACCACTCTTCACCCCTCCCCACCACTCCCACTCACCACGCGTGGGACTCACCTCTGGCAGTCACCTCACCTCTGCAATCACCTTCTCCCATGCCATCTGTCTCTGCATTACCCACCCTCCACTCTCCTCCTTTGCGGACCGCGCGCTGCTGACAGCAGGCTCACCTTTGCAATCACTTTGGCTGACGTGGCAAGTCTCTCATCTTCACCCATCCTTTCTGCACACCCACTCGGGCCGAGGGATGCCTATCAGAGGGAGCTCTGGATTCATTCGCCGACCCCGCTCTGCTACCGACCCGGCACTGCTAGCCTCTAGTTGCGATGAGGAGCAGTTCCTTACCGCTGCTGTCCCTCTGTCCATCTCACCTGCTCCACTGCCCTCACCAACGCCCCTGCTCCCCATGCAGGCCGAGGCATGCCTCTCAGAGGGAGCTCTAGATTCGTTCGCCGACCCAGCACTGCTGGCCTCTGGATTCGACGAGCAGCAGTTCCTGCGGGTGCTGCGCATCGCCCTGCTCTGCCTCGAATACAACCCCGACCAGCGGCCCCCCATGGCCTCCGTCGTCCGCTTCCTCACCTCCCCGCACGCGCCTCTCCCCGATGAAGACAGCCCGTTAGAGCCCATCCTGGAGGGCTTGGGGGATGGCCCCGGCGGTGACGGTGGTGGTGGTGGTGGTTATTCGGAGAGCTCTGATACCAGTGGGGGGTTGGAGGATGGGTGTATGGTGGTGGAGGGTGGGGGTGAGGGTGGGGTTTGGTTGAATGGCGGAGGTGGTGAAGGGAAGGAGAAGGGTGATGGGAAGGATGAAGGTGGGTTGGGGGATGGTGGTGGAGCGGCGATGGGGGATGGTGTGGAGGTGGTGGTTGATGAGGTTGATGATGGGCATGGGGGCGAAGTGCATGGGTCGCAAGCGGAAGGGCAGGGGACACTGGCGCTCAACATGGTGCCGTATCATCAGCCGTTTGATATATCACGTATAGACTTGTGATGTGTTACAATCTGAGGTGGGACTTTAGGAAAGGATCGTTCAGGGTTGATCGCAAGTAGTGTTGCAGCGGAAGTGTTGAACTCAGGTCAGAGTGAATGTAAATGACTGAGATTGATGATAGCATGCATACATAGGGTTTATATATTAATACAAAGGAATGCGAAACGACCTAGACTAGCCATGTACTCAAAGGGGTATATTCCCATATTGCAGCGAAATTCAAACCGTGCGGCGCGGGAATCGGTTTCAAACCTGTTCCCGCTCTTTTCATTTCAAATGCTTCTTCCCGCATCGGTCTTGGTCAGACGGTTGCTGTGTCGCTTCGATTCTTCTGACTCCTCGACTTCGTACTCGGTAGAGTCAGCTCCTGCAGCATACAGGAATGCCTTCTCATAAAACATCGCATCGTAACACTCCCCTTCATTCCTGGACGCGTAGGGTGCTGACTCGCTTGACCACTCCGGTGAGGTCGGAGCAGTGTTTGAACTGCTGACGTGGCAGACGCTTGGTGAGGAAGTCGGCTCCCATCTCAGTTGTCGGGCAGTACGCGAGGTCAACCTTGCCCTGGTCGATTTCGTCCTTGACGAAGAAGTATCGCAACGCGATGTGCTTCGTGCGGTTCACGAACCCTGGCTTATTCGCGATCTTGATGGCGCTCTGGTTATCGCTGTGAAGGCGAAAGGTGGGCGAAGTTGGAATTTTCGCCTCCTATAACAGCTCCTGCAGGTATAGGCCTTCGCGAATTGCTGCTGTCGCGGCGATGCATTCTGCTTCGGCTGATGACAAGGCAACAAGTTCTTGTTTCTGCGAGTTCCAGGAGATTGGGCCAGTAGGCTCCAACGGAAAACAAAGCCGGTTCGGGACCGTCGATTCGCAGGGTCAGCGGCGTGATCTGCGTCCACGTAGCCGTTGAGGTTGAAGGAGGTTGTTGCCAGCGTGGAATAGGAGAGCCCGATGTCAGATGTGGATATGAAATACTGCAGGGCGCGTTCCAGGTCCAGCTGGTTCTCGACTACTGGCTTGCGAGAGTACTGTGCCAGTTGGCTGGCGATGTACGAAAGGTCGGGTCGGCATGTGACAGAAGCGAATAGCAGACAACCCAATTGCTGCTGGTATAATTGAAGTCCTGCGGGGGACAGGGGTTTGTTGTCCGGTTTGTAGTTGGAGCTGGGGCTATGGTAGGGAGTTGAGAGTGGTGCGGGTGAGATGTTGAAGCGTTCCCCCAGCTGCTCTGCGTACTTAAAGGCTGACAGATGGATTGCTTCTGGCGCGTAGGTGATGTTCAGGCCCAGAAACTGAGTGACGTTATGGTTGATGGTGATGTCTACGCGCTTCGCCAGGTTCTCCTCGAACTGGTTAAGAAGCTTGCTGCAGGTGCCAGTGTACAGCAGGTCGTCGACTTAGACGGTGAGGAGGATGTAGGCCCCGCTAAAGTGAAGGCGGTACATCCCCGGGTCGTGCGGCAGCTGCCTGAAACCGATCTCGAGCAGGATTTTGTGTAGGTGCTGCTGCCAGAGACGAGGCGCCTGCTTGATCCCATAGAGGGATTTCTTTAGCTGGCACACCCTGGGGTCTCCTTCTCCGTAAGTGTGTGGTTGCTCCACGAAGATGGTTGCGTCCACCAACGCGTATAAGAACGCGTTCTTTACGTCGATCTGTCGCAGTGGCAGGTGTTTAGCGGCGGCTATGGCGAGTAGAATCCTGACCGATGTGTGGCGGCTGACGGGAGCAAAGGTTTGGTCGAAGTCGATGCCGTGGCGCTGGTCGTATCCGCGTACGACCCATCGTGCCTTGAAGCGTTCGATGGTTCCGTCAGCGTTAGTCTTGAGACGAAATACCCATTTTCCGCTTAGCACCCTTCTCCCCTTCACTGCTGCACGATCGACGAGAACCCAGGTGTCTCGAGACTCCAGCGCCTTGAGTTCTGCATCCATTGCTGCACGCCATTCCTTTGCGTGAGAGCCTGTCAAGGCTTGGCGCGGGTTCTTAGGTTCGACGGTGCGGACGAGGGTAGAAACCGAGGTGTGAAGGCCGAGAAGTTGGAGACCAGACACATTCGTAGTGTCCGCGGTGTCGGTTGTGGGGACTTCCACCACGTCATCATCGTCACTCTCGTGGCCAGGTGAGGATCCGCTTGGTTCGTTCTGTCGGCGAGATGGTCCGGGCGCGGGCGCATCGTCACTATCATCGTCGTCGTCGTCCGTGCGCAGGCGAGGCGGAACACCGGGATGATCGTCAGTGTCGTCGCCGTCAAGTGCTGCTGCTGCTGCTGCATCCTATGGGGACGCAAAGCTACGGCCGCTGTTGATGTAGCCGCGAGCTTCGTTTCGCCGTTCATCTTCGATCCACTGCTTCAA
Organism: Closterium sp. Yama58-4; assembly: GCA_947470075.1. NCBI lineage: Eukaryota > Viridiplantae > Streptophyta > Zygnematophyceae > Desmidiales > Closteriaceae > Closterium > Closterium sp. Yama58-4. The sequence goes on along the minus strand of CANIUD010000621.1, from coordinate 1,180,366 downwards.
GGTGAGTCGTTCGTAGAAGAGAACATCGCGCGCGGGAACAATCTCCTTGCTGTCAATGTCAATAATAAGCCAACCCTTGTGCTCGTGGCTGAGCCCCATATGGATTCCCCAGCGCGCACGTTGAGCAAACTTGCCGATTGTCGCTGAAGTTGGCCGGTACTGCACCATGCACCCCCAAACCCTCAGCATGGAGGGGTCTCCCCTTGAGCCGGTCCACTTCATGTGTGGGGAAAGGTTGTCCCTGTTGGCTGTAGTAGAGAGTAGGTTGTGCAGGCGCGCCGCGTGGTTCATGGCGTAGGGCCAGAATTTCTTGGGCAGCCCGGACTGGTTCATGAGGGCACACACTTTTGTCATGAGAGTCCGGTTAACCCTCTCCGCGACGCCTTGCTGTTGGTGAGCATAGGGGAGGGAAATCTCGTGCTTGATCCCCTTCTCGGTAAGGACGTTCTCCAGTTCGCTCCTTGGCACCATCGCTCTGCCAGATTTTCAGCTTCCTCCCCGACTGCCGTTGTGCGTGTGCGAGCCATATGCGAAAGACCTCTGGGGCCTTGGAGCGCGCGTCGACGTTGGCAATCCAAGCGTGGCGTGAGTAAGCGTCGATGAAGGCCATCGTGTATTTTTCGCCGTGGAGGCTGTCGCAGGTGAGCACGATAAAGTCGCTATACACCTTTTGCAGCTTCTTGTAGCGATTGGTGCTGGGTTCCAGAGAGGGGTAGGCGCTGTGAGTAAGGGCCGCTGTGGGGCAAACGGTGCAAGTGAGCGGGTGTTGGGTGTTGTGCGGTTCAGTGCCGTCGGGGCGTTGAAGTGCTTCTGGGAGGAAGACTTTGGCGCGGAGACAGTTAGCAAGAGTCTGGCGTGAGGGGTGGCCGAATCGCTGGTGCCAGAGGTCGTCTTCTGCGCGAATGCCGCTGGTGCGCATGTAGCGAGCGCGGTGTTCTGCTGCTTCCGCCTCCGTCTCTCGCGGGAGTTGGAGTGGGGGTTCTTCTTCTTCTCCTGGTTCTGCTTCATCCTCTTCCTCTTGTGCTGCTGCTTCTGTTGCTGTTTCCCCTTCTGCAGGTGTCGTCGTGAGGTAGAGGGCGAGGAAGTCACAGTCGGAGATGATGTTTAGCGGCGTCCTCGTGCCTTCGATGAGGCGCGCAAATGGATCTGGACGTGAGATTGGACCAAGTGAGTCACGTGCTGGGGTAGGTGGTACGTTCCCCTCCTCAATCGTCGTCCAGGTGCTTTCCCATCGGTAAGGGGAGCGGGGAGGTGAGCGTGTGCGAGGGGGCCGGCCGAGTGGTATGATTACGCGTGGAGATTCTTCTCCGCGCTCAGCTCGCATCTCCCGCTCTGTTTCCTCTAGCTCTTCTTGTGTTAGCTCTTCCCCAGGTGTTTCCTCGGTGCCCCATCCTCCTGTGGTGACCATGCCGCTGGCTCCCCAAGCGCCAGTGGCTGATCCCCAGGTGGTGACTCCTTCCGACTCGTAATCGTCGTCTCCCCATGCGCCGCGTCGTGCGGATTCCTCGCTCCAGCCTGCCGCTACGCGCTCCTCGTACAACTTCTGTTTCTTTGCTGCCTTGTCCTTGTCTCGTTCTTCTTTAACACTTAGCTCTCCCTCTGCGTCAGGGTCTTTCCAGTCGGGGTCAATTTCACGACGGTAGACTTCGCGAGTGTACGGACGCGGGCGATTCTCTTCGTCGAAGGTGCTGGTGTTGGCTTCAAGGACGAAACGGAGTGTTTCTGTACGCGGCGTTGGGCGCGGGACGGGCATTTGTCCGAATCTCTCGTTTCCTTCCCCGAAGATGCGGTGAGTTGTCACAGCGAGCTCTTCTTCGGTCATGCCAGTGGGTTCTTCCTCGGCGCTTTCTGCTTCCTGAATTGCCACGTACTCCATTTCGACTTGCTCCGTGCGGCTCGCCGTTGGTGTGTGGCAGGTGATGCAGAGGCCGGTGATGTCAGGCTCGTGCAGGTTGATCTCACGGGTATGAGGACTCCGCCGGACCCATGGTCGCCCGTCTGGATGCTGCCACGATTCCTTGTTCATGAAGGCGAAGTCGAGAGGGACGAGGTCCACGAGCTCGTCAGACAAAGCCTGACAGCTTGGTATGTCGAAGTCCAGAACGTAGATGCCGTTTATCGACCGAGCCCGCCCAAGGTATTTGTGCGACTCGGGAGGTGTGTCCGGAGGGGCGTGGGTGAGGATGAGATCACGTGTGGCCAGGTGCGTGGTGAACACGACTCCGCAGTCGCGAAGTTGTCCTGCCGAGAGAAGATTGAAGCGGAGGTCCGGGACGTAGAGCACGTCGTTGAACGAGATGTGCGTGTTGCTATCCCGTGTTTGCAGGATCACGATGCCTTGTGCATTTGCGCGCAGCTGATGATTGTTGGCGACGGTGACGTAGGTTGCGGGGGCGCGGCTTAGGTTCGAAATGTATCGGACGGATCCCACCATGTGCTGTCCGCAACAGCTGTCCAGGTACCAGGTGTTGTGGTTGTCGGTGTTGTTGTTACGTAGGAGCAGCGCGAGTCGCGGAGTCACCAGTATTGCTTTGTACCGCTTGTGAAATAGTGGGTCTTCATCCTCCTTCCATCCCACAGGTACGTAGCGTTGATTGTCGTGTGGCGGGCTTTCCCGCAGTGTAATTGGCAGATGCCAATCTTGCTCGTCTTCGTCGTACTGGTAGTAGTGGTCTTCAGTGAGAGGATTATTCCACCCTTCTTCCGGCTCAAGTAGTCCTCCTTGGAGCTCGTCTTCTTCGTCTGGTTCAGCGGTGCGATGTCGTCTTGTCGTCATGTTCGCGATCACGTTTCTGGTAGCTCCTCCTTGAGGTCCTTGTGTCTGCTGCGGTTGTTGCTGTGCAAGGGGACGAGGGGAGTGTTGTTGATGAGAATGACGAGCGTCTTGTCGGCCGACCCAATTGTTGTGGTGAGTGGAATTCGGGTGGCGATAACTGGATCGGGATTTGCATCGATCCGTTGAGTGTCCGAAGACTTTGCATATTTTGCAATAGTGGCGCCTGGGTTGTCGTCGCTCTTCACGGTTGTCCGCGTAGAAGGCGAGGCGCTCTCGGCGCGGCGCGGAGCTTGTTCTGCTCGAATCCATGTCCTGCTGTTCAGTCAGCAGTGCGGAGCATGGCGTGGCTTCAGAGATGGTTCCTCGTTGTCGGAGTAGTGCTTTGCAGGGCTTCCACTCAGGCCCGAGTCCTTGGATGATAATGCTGACGAAGATTTCCTCCGAAATAGAGCTTCCGTTCTTCATGATTTGATCACGGATGTTCCGACAACGGTTGATGTAGCTGTTTGCTTTCTCCCCGTGCCCCATCTTGGTCTCCATGAGTTGTTGCAGGAGTCTGCTGGCAGTGACGGAATCCTTCGGCTGATATACCTCAACGAGGTGCTTCCAAGCTTCCAGAGCTGGAGCGGCGCTCTCTTTGTAGGAGCGAATGCCGAGCTGTTCTGCGGGTGACATGTTGCGTAGCAGAACGCTGTACGCCATGAGGGACTCACTGTAGTATTGAGCCCGGGCGTCTTCGGTGTCTTCCACCGGTTTAGGATAGGAGCCGTCAAAGTAGTGGTAGATCTGCGCTGTCTGTAGGAGGAGCTCAAGCTCAAAACTCCATGTGTAGAAATCCTTGCCGTTGAATGCGGCAGTAGTCTTAATTTTTGAAACGCTGAGAAAGCGTGCTTGCGCAGAGTTGATTGTTTCGTCGCTTGGACGAGGGGCAGTTGTTGCAGATTTGTCTGAATCGAGGGAGAAGCCATGCGCGGCGGTATCACGGATTTTCGCAGCCGGTTGTCCAGGTTGAGCTGGTTGGGAAGTGGTTCTTGCATCGCCTTTGCGCAGTTCTTGGAGTTCTTTCTCCATGGTTGACAGTCGAGCGAATAACTGCTCGAGGGCGGCAGTGCCGATCGTGGTTGTCGCCTCATTTGTCGCAGCCGGGTTGATTTGTCTTTCGGTCGTTAGATTTATTTGACCTCCAGATCCTCCGGCCATCTTGGTCTTGGAGCGTGTGCCGCTCGCCAGATTTAGGTTCGACGAACGGAGGTGGCGTTGCGAAGAATCCCTGAGTAGCTCTCATACCATGTTACAATCTGTAGTGTGACTTAGTGAAAAGGATCGTTCAGGGTTGATCGCGAGTGGTGTCGCAGCGGAAGTATTGAACTCAGGTCAAAGAGAATGTAAATGACTGAGATTGATAATAGCATGCATACATTGGGTTTATATAGGAATACAAAGGAATGCGAAACGACCTAGACTAGCCATGTACTCTAAGGGGTACATTCCCTTATTGCAGCAAAGTTTAGAAACCGTGCGGCGCGGGAATCGGTTTCAAACCTGTTCCCGCTCTTTTCATTTCAAATGCCTCTTCTCGTATCGCCCTTGGTCAGACGATTGCTGTGTTACTTTGATTCTTCTGACTCCTCGACATCGTACTAGGTGGAGTCGGCTCCTGCAGCATATAGGAATGCCTTTCATAACTCTTCGTATCGAAACAGTTTCAAACCTGTTCCCGCTCATTTTATTTCAAATGCTTCTTCCCGCATCGGTCTTGGTCAGACGGTTGCTGTATCGCTTCGATTCTTCTGACTCATCGACTTCGTACTCGATATAGTCGACTCCTGCAGCATACAGGAATGCCTTCTCATAAAACTTCGCATCGTAACATGATGTTTTGGGATGGGCTAATTATTCCATACATCAGACTGTATCTTATTATTTCCCAGCAACTGATTTTTTTTCTACCTAAACTCTATCCAGAATCATCTGTTGAGGTGTTGCCATCAGGTACTTGTTTTTTGGATTCTTTTGCAAGCTCCTGTTATGCGATGAGAGAAACAGTTTGTAACGCGGCACTCATTCTCTTGCAACAGCTTGGTGTTCCACTCAATCGCGCCAAAACCCCTTCAAGAGACTTCCGAATTCACTTTCGAGTTTCTGGCCCCACCCACTGACAGTCGACGCCATTGCGCGCTCCCTCACGGCTGCGCACTCAAACCCATCCGCTCCACCCGCTATCCAGATCCCTCTTGCATTCGCACGCCATTTCACCCACCACCCACAGCGCCTGCGCCAGCAGCACCCACCGACAGAAGCAGCAGCAGCAACAGCAGCAGCCATGAGGGGTCGATCGCTCGCCTATCTGCGGGCATCGCTCAACCGCAAGCGCGGCGGCGATTCGGCGATCTCGTCGATCTCATCGCGTGTCGCGTCCTGCGCCGTCGATCACGCTCCAGCCAACGCCGGTGCCGCTTCTGTTGAATTTGCCGCTTCGCCTAACGCAAGATTTGATCCGATCGCCCCATCCCCCGCCGCAATCCACGCCCCCGCTACCTCCGCAGCTACTGCCGCCGCCCGCCATGCTTCTTCAGTTGCCTCCGTCGCGCGTCGCGTCCTCCTCCCCGCGCTGTCGCCGCCTCCCCCTGCCCGCGAGGCTGCTCCGCTCGCCGCCTCTCAGCTTGGCGCTCGATATAGCCACAGCATGATTCGTCGAGATTCCGTGTCGTCGTGTACGCCTTATAGCGCGCTCCGTGTAAGGAATCCGTTCCATTCACTAGCCCCAGGCGGAACCTATTCGTCGATTACTAGTGCAGGTGACGGTATTAGCAGCGACAGCAGCAGCAATGACAGTACCACCAGCAGCAGCACCGCCAGCAGCAACAGCGGCAGCAGCAGCAGCAGCAGCAGCGGAAGCAGCAGCGGCGGGTACAGTCCATTGGGAAATAGCGCGGGCGCGGAAGGCGAGGGGACGGCGCAGGTTGTCGCGGAGGCGGGTGATTCCCCCGCAGCAGCGGAGGGCAGTTTGGGGGAGGAGTTTTCCGCAATGGCGGAGGGCACAGGGGACGCGCAGGTTGCCGCGGAGGGGGGCGAGGGCGGAACAGTGGAGGTTGGGGGGAGCAGCGGCGGAGGTGGGGGGGCAAATGCGGAAACGCCAGGGCTGCAGAGTGAGTGAAAGGAGGAGTCATGTGCCATGACATGGGATGGCAGGAATGGGATGGGGTAGGGCTGGATGGGATGGGATGGGATGGGATGGGATAAGATGGGAGGCTTAATGAGTTGATGTGGCGCGGCATGCCATGGGACAAGTTTACGGGTTTTGGGGATAACCCAAAAACCCAAACTCCTTGCCTTATCTTTCTTCCCCCTGTCCGTCCCCTTCCGCTTCTTCCTCCCTAGGCATGAGCATGGGCCGGACCATTGCCAGCCAGTCCCGGCCCAACCCAGGCGGGTCTAGCTGGTGACGTTTGAGTCGGCTCAAAAGTCACCATGGCCCGACTTACTTGCTGGTGGGGGCTGGGCGTGGCCCAAGTCGGGCCGGCCTGCTCAGAATGATGGCCCTCGGGTTGACCACCGTGGGCAGGGAGGAAGGGGGTTGTTCAGGTCAGGAAGGGTTCGGCCGGATCGGGAGGGGTTCGGCCAGATTGGGAGGGGTTCGGCCAGATTGGGAGGGGTTCGGCCAGATTGAGAGGGGCTCGATTGGATCGGGAGGGGTTCGGCCGGATCGGGAGGGGTTCGGTCAGATCGGCCGAAGGTAACTTGGGGGTGGCCGGAACGCGAAAATGCGTTTCACCGGCCAAACGATTACGACCTAGAAGTGGCGTCTGTGACTCGGAATTTGTCGCGCGTCACTTATCAGCCCGACACGGGCTGGAAAGTGGGCCGGCCTGGTGCAGGCTGACCGTGGCAGGGCCAGGCTGTAGTAGTTTGGGCGGAAATTTTTAGCGTCTCAGAAATTCACTTCTATTAAAGTGGGCCGGCCCGGTGCAGGCTGACCGTGGCAGCGCCAGGCTGTTGCAGTTTGGGCGGAAATTTTTAGCGTCTCAGAAATTCACTTCTGTTAAAGTGGGCCGGCCTGGTGCAGGCTGACCGTGGCAGCGCCAGGCTGTGGCAGTTTGGGCGGAACTAGCCCGGCGAGCTGGTCCAGGGCTGGACCCCATGAGGCCAAGTCACGAAATGCCCAAAATGCGCTGCTCTGATTGAGGACACTCGTGAATTGGGCCGAAGAGCAACCACGCCATGCCCTCAGCCTCAGGCAATCACCTTGCATCCTGCTCTTCCCAACCCCTCCCCCCCTTCTCCAACCGCCCCTCCCCCAGCCCCGCTGGAGCAGCTGTGGCAGCACATCAAGGAGCTGCCAGACAGCAACCACGCCATGCCCATTGTGAGGGCGTGGGAGAGCAACGGGAACACCGTAGACATGCGCCTGGCCACACAGGTATGTAACACCATTGACATGCGTCTGGTTACAAAGGTAACGTTAACGGCAAGTGGTAATCATGGTGTGATGGGCAGTGCCCGCTTGGGATAGCGCTGTGGAAATATGAGTTCTGCTTGTATAGCGCCTTTTGTCCCTTGTTTCCTGCTCATCCCTGTCGTTCCCCGCACTCCCCTGCTTGTCCCTTCTTGGCTGACTGGTCATCTCTCGCCCTCACTCACACCCTCTCATTCTCACACTCTCTCGCCCTCACTCGCACCCTCTCATTCTCACACTCTCTCGCCCTCATTCACACCCTCTCATTCTCCCACTCTCTCGCCCTCACTCGCACCCTCTCATTCTTACACTCTCCCCTGCAGCTGATCAAGAAGCTTAAGAACCACCGTCGCCCCAAGCAAGCTGCAGAGGTGTGTGTGCTGTCGAGAAGGGAAAGGAGAGCGTAGGGGGTTGTTGCAGGGTCAGGATTTGGGGTTCCGACTTATGAGGCGCATCAAAAGCCATCGCATTGCCCCAAGCAAGCTGCACAGGTGGGTCTGTGAGGGGTGGCTGGGGGTGTTGTTATTGCAGGGCCAGGGTTCTGAGTTCTATTTGGGTGGCTCAAGAACCACTACCGCCCTACGCACGTTGCAGAGGTGCGTGTGGTGGGGGTTCCTGGGGCCCAGGGGTGTTGAGTTGCAGTGTCAGGGTTCAGGGTTCTGTATGGGTAAGGGCGATGGAGGGCAGGGTCTAGGCTGTATGGGCAGAGCTTTTCGGTTTCCTGCTGGTGCTACTGCTTTTGAGGAGTGTAGTTCACCCTGCCGTTCCACTCTGTCCCCTCTTTCTCCTCCCCTAACCTTTCAAATCCCTGCAGGTAGCAGGACGGTTCGTCCAGTCCAGAGTTGCCACCTCCTTTTAAAGATCTAAGAGTCCGTGGGACGTTACCACAGGCAGTGCTTCGCAACTGCATCCAGTCAGAGTTAGTCAAATCAAACCTGACCTTGCAGCGGCCCGGCTTCCTCGGCTCGAGGCGGATTACCAGCTGGCGCCCTCTGCTGTGAAGTGAATCTCTGTGGATTCCTGTTCTACCCCACCCCATCCCCCTTTTCCACTTCCCCCCCCCTCTCGTGCGGGTAGCAGAGCTGTTCGTGCATCAGCCCTTCCCCCGCCTAGAGGTGGACTACAAGCTGGCGCTTTTTGCTGTGAAGTCCTGTGAGTTTGTGATTCCCCCCCCCCCCCCCCCCCCCCCCCTCCCCCCCCCCCCCCCCTCCCTCCCTCTCCCCTCTCTGTGATAACTGCAGGTGGCAGAGTGGTTTGTGCAGCAGCCAGGCTTCCCCCGCCTGGAGGCGGACTACCAGCTCGCGCTCTCTGCTGTCATTCGCGCCCGCAACGTGGCGGCCGCTCAGGCACTCTTTCTCTCCTTTCCACAGCCGTTTAGAACGGAGAAGGTGAGTTGGGGAGGGAGGAGGCGTGTGTGCTAGACATAGGCACGAGTCGTGTTGAGTCGAGTCACCTGTCCCACCGACGTTCAGATCAGATCAGATCAGATCAAAGAAGATGAGTACTGCTTTTTTTTGCGTACCTGGATGCTTCCTCCTTCCCCTTCCTCGACCTTTGATCCTCCCTCCCTCCCTCTGCCCAACCCTCTTCTTCCCCCCCTTCTGCCCAACCCTCTTCTTCCCCCCCCCCCCCCCCCCCCACCCCCCCTCCCTCCTCCCTCCGCACAACCCTCGTCGACCCCTCTCTCCCCCCCATTCCCTGTCCCTGGAGTGCACTGCAGGTGTACCAGCCAGTGTTTGGCCACGTGGCAAGGCGGGGCAGGTTCATGTCAATCGAGACGCAGGTAAGATTTCATCTGCCCGGATAACGCCTGCCCCAAGTACGCCACGCCACGCCCCAGGTAGCGCCTCCCCCAACAAAGATTGTTGGTTCAGGAAATGGGTGCTGTCAAGGCATGGGCGTTGTCCTCGAATGTGCATAAGGCATGTTTAATGCTTCTTCTACCCCTCCTTGCTCTCCTTCCTTCCACTGCTATCCTCTGCCCCTAAGCCGTCTAAGCCTCTGTTCGTGCCCTCACTCTTGTTTCTATTCCCTGCTCTACGTTATTCCCCCCTCCTCTCCGTCTCTCCTTCCCAGGTGGACTGGCTGCGGCAGCAGGGCGTGCCCGAGGGCGTTCCATCGTTCAACGCGCGGCTGCAGGCGCTGCTGGCCGGCAGAAGGCGAGCAGGCATGGTGGCGGGCATTGCTGCGATCATGGATGAGATGCGGAGCAAGGTGGGGCAACAGAGGGAAAGCACGTTGGGGAAGGATTTGGGAAAGAGGTGGGGGGGCGGTTTTGGGTAGAGGGGCGGGTGTGGGGGCGGGCGGGTGTGGTGGCGGGCGGGTGTGGGGGCGGGCATTGCAGCGATCATGGGTGAGATGAGGAGCAAGGTGGGGCAGGGCAGGGGAAAGGTGGGGGGACAATGCAAGCATGGCGTGCCGTGCACACGCCATGCATTTTGAGACACCATGTGCATTGATCACATGCTGCCTTAATAACGGAATCATTGCAACCACGCCATGCACACACCGTGCTCTCTCTCTCTCTCTTGCTTCTCCCTTCGCCTCCCTCTTTCTCTCTTCCTCTCCTCCCCTCTTACTTTCTTATGCCCTTGTTCCCTCTGACTTACTTCCCTATCTTGCCTGCAGGGCTTCACCCCCATTACAATCACATTCAACATCATCCTGGCCGGTCTCGGCAGGGCTGGGCAGCTCAAAGAAATGGAGTACTACCTCGGGCAGATGGAAAATTACAATCTGAAACCAGATCTGGCGACAATGAACGCGCTGATCTCGGCGTATGTCACCCATGGGGAGGCGGAAAAGGCTCTAGAGTGGGAGAGGAGATTAAAGACCTCGGGAGCTGGTCCTGATAGAGGCACTTATGCGGCTATGCTGAAGGCGTATGGGCAGAGCGGGCAGGTGGATAAGCTTGAAACGACTTGGAGTGATCTGCTGGCGTCGAACGTGCCGTTGACGAGGTATGGGTGCGATGGGGATGGGGTATGGGTGCGATGGGGATGGGGTATGGGTACGATGGGGATGGGGTATGGGTGCGATGGTAACTGGGTGCGACCGTAGACACAAGGTATGGGTGCGATGGTAACGAGTTATTATTGGAATACAGCACGGTGCGGGTGGGGTAGTAATGAAGC
>CANIUD010000621.1:1087500-1167500 GCA_947470075.1 Closterium sp. Yama58-4 | reverse complement strand
CATTGTGAACGACTGGAGGAAGAGGGGGGGCGGAGCAGGAGAGGAGGCGGGAAGCGGGGAGTTTGTGAGTGAGGTGCAAGGGGTGCTGGAGGAAATGATTGATGCAGGAGTGAAGGCCAACGGTGCCACAGAGGAGATCTTGCACTCGCTGGGACTCAGCTATTTGATCGACCAGGTTGGGCTCGTTCGGGCAGTGCAGCAGCAGCAAGGAGCGGGCGGGTATTGAGACATCCCAACCTTATAAGACGTCTGCTGGGGCTCAGCCATTTGGTGGGCCGGGTTGGGCTGGTTCGGGCAGTGCAGCAGCAAGGAACTGCGAGGCCTCAGCGGCAATGGTATAGCATTCTGAGGCACATTAGAGCTGGCTGGACTGTTTTTGAGCCAACGGTGCCACAGAGAGGAGATCTTGCACTCGCTGGAGATGAGTCGGTGATCAGGTTGGGCTCGTTCAGGCTGCGCAGCAGCAAGGGAAGGCGGGGTTTTGAGACTTGTCAAGGACTTGAGACGTCTCAGGGATTGAGACATCAGGTGGATCAGGTTGGGCTCGTTCGGGCAGTGCAGCAGCGAGGGGCGGGTGAGGATTTGAGACATCTCGAGGTTTTGAGGCATGTCAAAATGTTGAGGCATCTCAAGAGTTGAGCCATATGATGGGCCAGGTTGGGCTTGTTGGGGTGGTGCAGCAGCAAAGCACAGCCGAGCCTGGTGCCACCGTGGATCCTGCGGAGGCGAGTTATGGGCTGCTGGGGCGGCTTAGTGTTTGGTTAGGCGCCTTTTCCATCCACTTTGAACCATGATGCACGTCTCTTTTCCCTTCCCTTTCTCCTCTCGCAACCCACCTCCACCGTGTTGCAGCCAAATGTCCCCTGTCCCTCTAGCCTCTCGCATCTCACTCCGCCCTCCCCTTTTTCTCACACCTCTTGCAGCCCTTCCCCCTCCCCACTAACCATGTGTACGTGTGGAGCGCATTTGCTGAAGTTAAGATGCACTTTGTTACATGGAGCATAACTTGATACTCCTTTTATTCTCATTAACATGCTGGAGCAATTAACAGCATATCTATGTTACAAGCTAGTTTAACATTAAGGGGGCTATGGCTTGCATGCTACAGGGACTGAAGCTATTGCTGCCAGTGGCAGGAAGTGTCAGGCGCAGCATTTTATTCAACCACATTACCATACCCAATGCATCTAGCCCAAAGCAAGTCTCAACTCTAGGTTTACCAAAGGTGCGCATTTGAGCGTGCTTGTCTCCTCAAGCCCAAGCGATGGCCTATCTTGGTCAACCCCAAGCACACCATGAATGTCGCCAAAATCCTCCACCGATCCACTCTGAAACCTCCTCAGATGCTCCGTAAGGCCCAGGCAAATGGCCTTCCTTGGGCTGACTTTAGTCACTTGAATCCCTGATTCTGTTATCTGGACCGCATCTGCAGCACCCATAGCAGGATTAGACTTGACACAGGGACGCCATTCGGCAAGTGTTGACTCAATTGGGCTGCCACCACCAGGAGCGGAGGTAGCAAGAGGACAATGGCTGGCAGGAGCCGTGGCAGGTGTAGCACGCAAAGTAGCAGCAGCACGAGGACTTGAGATGCCAGGGCCTACAGTCCAGCCGCTGTTGGCGAAAGCAGCACCTCCCCCAGCAGCAAGAGACACACATTGCATGGTAACAGCAGATGACTGACTGGGAGAGCGGCTTAGTCTCAATGCCTCTGATCCATCCACTGGAACTGAGGTTTGCTGCAGGAGAGGTGTCGCTGCAGTTGAAGATTGGGACGCCATTTTTGTGAGAGGCAATGATATCACCTTGCTGCTTCCGGAAGGAGTTAACACTGACGCCTCAGGGTGACATTGGCGGGCTGAACCCAACATTGTAGGACTTGAACCTGTAGTTGTGCTTTGCGATATGCTCTCGCTAGACATTGTAACTCTCTTCATTGGCGCATGCATCACGACACATGGAAGACCGCGCGCCACATTGATGAGAGCTCTGCCATTCACTGCAGTGAAGGCTCCACGGCTCCCCATGCTGATGGGCGTATTTGATGCCTTCACTGGAGATGTCTGGCACCGGATAGCCACATGCCTGATTGGGAGAGCTGCAGCAGTCTTGTCAGCCACCACAGTTGATGTAGCACCAACAGATGCTACCACTGGTGTCTGGGACTGGGACTTGCAAGCAGCGGCGCTGCAATTCACTGGCGAAGGTACTGCTGTGGCCGCTATCACCGGTCCATCAGATGTGGAGGCCAAGGAGGACCATCTTCGCTTCTGGCCGACCAGAGGAGCAGCAGTTCCAGCTGTAGGTTGGAGCTGGGTGGCACCAGCACTGGCGCTGCCATTGGAGGCGGCATTGGCGGCAGAAGTGGAAGTAGAGGGAGTGCGGCATCGTGCAGCAGCGGCCATGCCGCGGCGAGGGCTCACCCACGACGATGCCAGCGTCTGGTGGTTGTGGGAGTGGCGAAAAGTCGTCGTTGTATGAGTATGGGAGCTGTTTGATGGTGCTTCACCTCCTGAAGATGCTGACGTGGATGATGATGGAGATGACGTGGAATCCGGATCTGCAGACGCATTGCTTGCAGTGACTTCTGCGCGCACATCCACAATCTTCCTTGCAGGGCAGAGGAACCCAGCACGGCCTTTCTCCGTGTTCACTCCGTGGCTACATTTGAAGTAAAGCCTGCAGAGCAAAAAGAATACCGTGCTTAGTCGAGATGTCCGTATTTCAAGGGGATTGTACAGAGCCATGACAGTAACATTCAAAATGAAAGGATGCAAATGGATTTCAAAAAAATTGTGGGCCAGAAATGACTGGTGACTCACTAGGATATACGTCCTTTACCTTGTTACTGTCGGTCCTCCTTTGGATGAGAGCACCTTCTCTCCGTATTTGAGCCATTTAAAAATCTCAATTTGGCCCGCAGCAGGAATCCCCATGGCTGATAATCAGAGAATGAATAATCTTCAAGCAACAACTTCAAAAAATAATTTTAAACGATGTCAAGGAGCCGCAGTGAAGCGGCACTTCCACCAGGAGATACAATGAGACCTGCTCTTGAGCTGGAGAACATTCAGGGTCTGAATATTCTGTGAAGGCTCTACCTAAATTTAAATGCTGGATGTGAACTCTGATCTTCACATGCAAGCAAACCCTAGGGAAGGTGAGGAAGAGGTGGGGGAGGAGGAAGGGAGGGAGGGCAGGGTAGGGCAGGGCAGCCTTTGGTTGGACGGAGACCTAGTTACAGTAGCCATAGCGTTCCTCGCAGCACGGCAGCACCAGCTTTCGCAACTCGCTTGAGACAAATGCGTGGTAGGGAAATGAATTATTACGTTTGGATTCTGATTTGATTTTTCTGTGGTGAACTTTCACAGCGGCCAGATGATAGTTCATCCAGGGGAATTTCAGGCATTCCAACCCGCGTTTTTCCTGTCTGTTTTCTAAAAGCCGAATCTGCATGTAATAGGAATCACTCAAACACACTTGAGTGTGTGACACTTATCTTTCCACCCAATTTGTAAAACACATCATCCGTCCTTGCGCAAAAAAACACATTGAATCCAAGATGTCGTGGTGGCTGGGCACAGTAGAGGGCGAGCGAAATGCGCGTAAATCTGGGATGCCGCGTTGGGCCGAAGATTTGCCCAAACGCGGCAAATCCGGTTTTGGTGACTTGTGACGAACATCCATTGGTTCAGTGAAGCTTCACGAAGACGTTAGTGAAGACATTTGTCTACACCAATTGAACGAACGGCTAGGGGTGGCAAAAGAGACGAACACCACAGGTTTCCGTTTCTGTGCTGTCTGACAAGATGGGTTGACGACGAATGGCTGCCAGGTGCGTGAATCTCGACCAGGCTGGCGCGCATGATCCAGACAGAGGAATATGCCGAACTGATGCAGTATTGTTGGCGCAGGTCGAGCGGATTTGCCAGAGGGGGAAAAAAAAAAAAAAAAAAAGGCGGTTTTTTTTGGGAGTCGGGACTCGACCTACGGGGAAGCGGCGCAGGCTTGTGCTAGGCTCGGCCTGCCCGTGAAACAGTTCTCTGCCCAAACCGATTCGTGCGTGCAGTGTAGCTGGCGAAGCACGTGCTCTCGCCAGAGTCAAAGTGCAACCGTGAATTGACGTGCACCTGTCGCGCGGATGGTTGCGACGTGATCTTTGCGACCACGTCGCAGCCAGTTTGCGACTGAACCCCGTATCGAGAAACTCGATACCGAGACTCGTGTAAAGAAATAGGTTACAGTGAATTTAATGAACAGGCACACGATTTACTACATTACAGTACTAACCCATCGTGGAGCAGAAATCGCTTGAGCGGCTTTGCGCCTAATTCCGTGTTCAGAAACACGTTCTGTACCTCGGATTAGCGCTATCAGACCAGAAAAAAAAAAAAAAAGTATCTATAGCGACATACTCCCACCGATTTCCTGAACGATACATACACATTACAGTTCGTTTTCGTGTGATGACATAAAAAAATAACAACACTCGTTCATATCAGAAACTAACGAGCAGGAATCACTTCACTTGCAAGGAATGAGCGTACAAATACCTAACGCTAAAAGGGTTGTACTCTATATGGGCTACCCCACAACAACCAACAGACATATAAATTAGTTTTGTCACACCCCCATAGGCAAAGTGGGGGATAGCAAGAGCAAGCAATAATCATAAGACCAGTCAAAAGCAACAGAGCAAAGCTCGGGGTGGATCCCTCGTCACCACGCAGTCTGAGCATAAGTAAGCTGCCACAAGGCAGTTCATATGCAGAGTGGTAAAAAACAGAGCAAACAGTACAGTGATCACAACCTAGCAAAAGTAAGCATGCAGGTGTTAATATATATATATCACAGTACAAAGCAAAGTCAAGTAGTAAGAAAGTGAGGCTGAATAGGCACAAGACCTAGAGCAGTGCAAAGGTTCTGATGATCACCAGCCACAAGTGCCTTGGTGAAAACATCAGCAGTGATGGCCTATGAGGCCACAAAGGCAAAACGAAGCTGACCACACAGCTGCAAATTTCGCGCAAGGAAGTACCGCAGAGCCATGTGCTTCGTTCTGTGCTCCAGTCTGTGCTCCTGACACAAAGCAATCGTGACCTTGTTGTCGACGTACAGAACTGGAGGAGAACGAGGCCTCTCTCCCAAGTCGGTAAGCAGGTAGGTCAGCCAGCGCAACTCCAGCGCAGCCATGGCCCCCACGTATATCTCAGCCTCACAACTAGAGCTGAGAACAGAAGACGAGCGGGTAGACCTCCAAGAAACTGAACCAGAGCCAAGGCTGAAGGTGTAACCTTGTGACGACCGCTGAGTAGCCTGGTCGTCTGCCCAAGAAGCGTCTGAGTGTCCAATGAGTACAACTGGACCCCATCCTCCAAGAACGAGCCCTATGCCCGATGTGTTGCACACGTAACGCAGCACCCTCCTAGCAGCCCGCCAGTGCTCTGGTCGGTGTCTCCCGGGCGCAACGTAGCGTGCCAGGATGCTGAGAGGGTACGCGAGGTCAGGTCGAGTGCAGGTCATCAAGTACATGAGGCAACCCACAAGCTCTGGATATGGACCATTCGGCTCCACAGACTCGTCCGAAGGTGGAGAGTGAGTGGCCTGTAGGCAGAGGAGTGGACTGTGGCGAGGAGAACTGGAAGTCGAAGCGCTGAAGGACCTGGTGCACCATGTGTGACTGAGTCAGGGTGATGGTGCGGCGTGCTCTGTCCCGAGTGATCTGCAAGCCAAGATAGCTGCGCAGCTCACCAAGGTTAGTGCACGTGTGTCTCTTCTGCAGCTCTGACTTCACAAGGGCAAGTGCCTCAGTGTCAGCAGTAGCAAAGACCAAGTCATCGATGCGCATGAGGATGAGGAACGACAGCAAAGAAGTGTCGGTGCGTAGAAACAACGACGGGTCAGCAGTCGAAGGAGCAAACCCAAGAGCCGCAAGTGTCGTCCTCAGTGTGTCGTACCACTCACGAGGCGCCTGGCAGAGACCGTAGACTAGCCGCGGGTGGGCGGTGCAGCCAGATCTCCTCGTGTAGGCTGCCCTGCAAGAAAGCTGTGCTGAAGTCAAGAGAGTGAAGCTCATAGTCACGCTGTGCGGCAACGTGCAGCAATATCCAAAGAGTGGTCATTAACGTAACGCGCCTTGAAGACAGGCGGAGAACCCGACGGCCGCTTCACCCTGAAAATCCACCTGCCGACAATGTTCGCCCCAGGAGGGGGAACATCGTCGACGTAGGTGCCTGTGGACTTCCAGGACGCCATCTCTGCGTCCATGGCCGTCTGCCACTGAGAGGAGTAAGGACCCGTCATCGCCTCTGTGTAAGAGCGCGTGGTCGGGATGGTCAAGAGCATCTGGGTCTCCCTCAGGGGCAAGCAGCATGGCCGTGAGATGAGGTACAGCAGCCGCAAGACACTCGAGTTCAAACTTCTTGTCCTCAAGGACGTCCGTGCTAAGGGTACACTCACCCCCGACGGACGGAGGACAGTCAGACTCAGACTCAGTGACAAGACCAGTGGCGTAGTCGAGACGACACGCAATAGCAAAGTCAACAAGCTCAGCGACTAAGGCCGACGCAGCAGGAGACTCAAAAGCAGGGTCGGTGACAAGAGTGGCGAGAACACACGTGACAGTGAGACTAGCAGCACGAGCACGGCTAGTCTCAGGGTCAGGAACGACAGGAAGTGAGGACATAGGAGGAGGCAGCACGGGGACACGCTGTGGAACAGAGGAAGGACGAAGTGCCATAGTGTGAGTGCCGGGGACAGGAGGAGGACGCGGACGAGGGACACGACGACCAGTGCGAACACCGCAAACAGGCGAGGCAAGATGAGACGCAGGCTCACGATGCTCTGTAAGAGAGTCTGTCTGCTCAGTGTAAGGAGAAGGAGCAAGCAGCGGGGAGTCTGGTTGTAACTGCGGCTGCGATTGGTCAGGCGGTGGGCAAAGTAAGGGAGGAGAAAGGCCAGTAGAAGACGGAAGACTAAGAACCTGGTGAATTGCCGAGCCAGGTGGTGGCAGAGACGACGGTGGCGGTGGGAACGAAAAACAGTTGCCGCTGTATAGTACTCCCAGCACCTGCACCTCTAGTGCCTCCAACACCAGTACCTACAGCTCCAACGTTTCCAGCGCCAGCACCTCCAGCTCCAGTAGCTCCAGAACTTCTAGCTCCAGCGCCTCCAGCACCAGTACCTCTAGCTCCAGCAGCTCCAGAACCTAAAGCTCCGTCGCCTCCAGAACCAGTACCTCCACCTTCAGCAGCTCCAGAACCTACAGCTCCAGCGCCTCCAGCACCAGTACCTCCACCACCAGCACATCCAGCACCAGCACCTCCAGTGCCAGTACGCGAGCAGCACCGCCAAAGATACCACTCACGAAGCTTTTGTGGCGAGAGAGAGTTCTGCCGACGAGACTGCCGCTGCTGTCCGTCCTCAGAGCCACGAGCAGAGGTTCCAACGACCCCACCACCACTAGGACGCTCAGCACCCCCAAACTCAGCACCCCAAGAACCAGTACCGCCAGAGGTGTCACCTGCAGCGTCCGCACCCCCAGGGTCACCACCCGCAGCAGCACCGGGGTCGATAGTGACAGGCTGCAAAGGCGGCGAAGATGGTCGAGGCAGGAAACCCGGAGGGGTCTCCAAGCGAGGTGAGCGGTGAGTGGTCGCCGTGTCGTCAGCAGCAACATCGCCCCCCTCAGCAGGGCCAGAGGTGTCAAAGGTGACCTCCAAAGGCCCAACCAAGGGGGGTGGGTCCACCGACACACCTGAAGGAGCAGGACCTTGAGGGGGGAGGGGGTCTACCGGGGGAGGACCTGGAGGGAGGAAGAGCGGCGAGGTGGGGGGGGGGGGGGGGGAGCGGGGAAGTGCGGTAAGGAAAGAGACGGTAGAAAGAAACCGACTCGTCAAAGGTGACGTCCCGAGAGGACAAGACGCGTCGCGAGGCTGGGTGGTAAAACTGCCAGCCATGCGTCTGTGGGAAAGCTAAGAATGACGCAGGGAATGGCGCGAGAAGAGAGCTTGTCCGCGGAAATATTGCGAACAAGGGCATGCGAACCCCAGACCCGAAACGCCGACGCATCGCCAACCTCCCCCGTCCAACGTAGTATAGGCGAGGTCTCCGGCATGGAGACACGGGGCCAGAGGTTGAGCTGATGTGCGGCGTATCGGACCACAAAGGACCACAGAAAATGGGGAGCACTCGCATGGATCATGGAGGTGCGAGCAACGTCCATGACCAAGCCAATGCGGCGCTCAGCAATCCCATTCTGCTGTGGGGAGGCCGGAAGCGTGAACGACTGGGCGATGCCCTCCCCACAACAAAAAGCCTCAAGGAGACGGGAGGATAACTCACCGCCTCTGTCAGAGTGCAAGCGCAGGATAGGAAGGTCCTGCTGGAACCGAGCGCGGAGCTGGTGACGGACAGTGCGGATCTAGGGGATCAAGACAGTAGGGACATCCGCCTTGCTGCGCAAGGGGAAGACCGTCGTGTACCGCGTATAGTCGTCAACAACCAGCAGAAAGTAGCGCTCACGGTCCTGTTTACTGACGCGGGTTGGGCCCCATACATCTATGTGGAGAGTTTGCAGAGGAGCAGTTGTCGGGGGAAACGAGGAGGAGTGAGGAGCGGCACGCTGCCGCCCCTCGACGCAGGGAAGACACGGCAGTGCAAGCGAGCGCGGGAGAGGGGCCAGTGACCTGGGGAGGCCAGAGACAAGGAGACGTGAGTGCATGCTACGCAGCGCGATAGGAAGGGGTGACCAAGACGGTGGTGCCATAAGAAGAGTTTGGTGCGTGAGAAGCTGACACGAGCAAGACGCAGCTACCTGACCTGACGCAGACACCTGACCAGACGCAGCAACTTGTGTAGGGGCAGAAGTTAGTGTGTACAGGCCAAACCCAGGCCTCCGCGTGAATGTGGCAAGGTGGCGGCCCGTCCGAGAACATGTACAGATCACCACACGCGCACCTCTAAGAGTAGTGGTAGTGAAGGACGGCGTTACTCACCAAGTTCGTAGAGAACGAGGGGAGGTGGAGACCCGAGAGTGAGCCAGAGGGGACTGCCGGACACGGGAGAACAGTGGAGGCACGTGCAATGACTGGGCCCCCAAAAGGGGTCGGCCAGAGAGACTGGGACCGGTGCAATGAGCGGTGTGACTGTGGTGCTATCTCAAAAGAAACAGCGTGACGCGCCAGAGTCAAGTGTGAAAGTGTGCAAGGCCTCAGTAGGAGGAGCACCTGGGACAGCAGATGCACTAGCACCTAAAGCAGCAGCCTCTATACCAGGATCTGGAGGCACACACAAGTAACAGTCACCCTCAGCACTAGCAGAGCTAACATGCATGGAAGGAAGAATCTTACCCCACTCCTGAGCAAGCCTAACCAGTTGGGGATCTCATCGTCAACACCGTACTCGATGCGCCAGGCATCCTCGAGATGGAAGAAGCAACGGGGCTCAGTGTGTCCACTGAGGAAATTAGCCCGAGGACCTGTACGTCTGATGTACGAGCAACGAACACTACCCCCCGAAGGGCCACACTGAACAAGCCACTCACGAAGCTGCTGAGGCGTGAGCGTCTCAAGCTGGCGGTGCTACTGCCACTGTCCACCCCAAGAGCCTCCACTACCGCCACCACCGCCACTACCGCCACCGTCGTCACCACCGCCTCCACCGCCGCCACCACCGCCCCCGCCGCCGCCACCACCGCCACCACAACCGCCACTGCCGCCACTACCACCACCGTCGCCTCCACCACCACCTCCACCGCCGCCACCTCCACCACCGCCACCTCCACCAGCACCACCCCCACCACCCTTGCTCCCCTTGCGCTTGCCGCTGTGGTGCCTCCCGCTAGGAGCAGACGTAGCACCAACCTCCTCAGCATGAAGGAAGTCAACAGTAGCAACAGAGGCAAAAGAGGGCGCAAGAAGAGACGGGGGAAGGGGAACACCCCTCAAAGAAAGGAGTGCGTGGAGTGCCAAGAGAAGCAGCGACAACTACGGCACTAGTCTCAGCCGTGAGGAGCTGCTTCTCTAGCAAATCGACAGTGAGCTCGGTGGGGTCAAGGGCGAGGAAGTGATCCCTAACTGCGGGGCACGACGACTGTGCAGCAAGCGCGCACGACGGCGGGCGATAGGGGCGCGTGACGACCGTGCAGCAGGCGCACGCAACGGTGGGCAGCAGGGGGCGCGCGACTGCGGGGCAGCAGGTGCGCGCGACGACGGGGCAGCACGGGGCGCGCGACAGCGGGGCAGCAGGCGCACGCGACGTGACGTGCAGCTAAGGCGCGCGACGCGACGGGCAGCAGGGGCACGTGCGCTACGAGCAGCAGGGGCACATGCGCTACGAGCAGCAGGGGTGCGTGATATGCGGGGTAGCTGTGGCGCGTGTGAAAAGACGGCAGCAGGGGCAGGTAGGGCAGCGCGTACGATAGTGCGCGCGGTAACCGCAGTCGGTCACTAGCTAACGGTGGGCCCGGAAAAAAAAAAAAAGACGGTCCTACGGACCTACTGCTCTGAAACCATGTCAGAAACTAACTAACAGGAATGACTTCTCTAGCAAGGAATGAAAGTACAAGTACCTAACCCTAAAAGGGTTGTACTCTATATGAGCTACCCCACTACAGCCTATAAACATATAAAGAAATTTTGATAGTTCAAGCATCATAAAGGTAATAAGGTGTACTATAAACTCCAGAATGCACGCTACAAGTTCTATCGTTTGCGAAATTGGCTCTTTTGAAGTGCGATGTCCTCCGACAATTGGAAACGCGAAACATGCTAGGGACCACTAGAGAACAAATTTATTGTCAGATTTTTCGATTACGATATAGTACTTTTACAAATTTCCCAACAGCATCAAAGCTGTTTAAATCTCGTTTCGAAATGACTCCAACATGGCTACAACCCGTGTGTAAAATTTATAGTGGGAAAGCAGTTTTTTTTTTTTTTTTTTTTTTTTTTTTTTAATTGTGCGCCAAGTGTGGTCCATGTGGTCGAGCCACTCTCGTCTCTGCGGGAGGGGTGTGGCTCAGAGTTACGCAAATGAGGAGTAGCCAATCGGATGCTCTGACACAGGCGGGAAGAAGACCTGATTTGGAGTGTGGTGACCCGATCCAGAGAAAATCTGGCAGGAAGAGAGGATGCAGTCAAAATTTGTGGTGCTCGTGCCTATGTGGCTGAGTCCCAAAATGCTTCAGAAGGACTCAGATGTATGCTATTTCCTTGCTTGCTTCTTGACAGTTCAACACATTCTTCTGGAGTTCATAAGCCTTGGTTGCTTTCGTACCTTCAACCCAATATGGCATGATACATTTCTTCATTCCGAACTGCACATACGCGCACTCGTTGCCGTGAAGTCTATAGAACAAAACTTTAAAAACAGTAGTTGTTTTCGAGCAACTAGAAAACTTTGAATAGATCATTCATTTCCGGTCAACATCATACTCCACTCCAGGGGGTCACATTCCTACAAATTTGATCCTGAAACAACTTCGCACGCGAGACTCTTTTCAGCACAACAATCTCCTCTATTCCTAGGTTCGCTGGCAGTTCATATAATTCACTTCGCGCCGGTATAGATTTTGCGTGTTTATCATGAGCGATTCAGGACAGGTTTCGCAGATCATGTGAGGCTGGCAGTCCTCTGATAAAGGTAGATCAAGAGACAAGTACTGCCTGCCTGTGTCTTACCTCGTTGATTTCTTTTCTCCCCGCTTGCAACACATTGGGATTATCGACAAGCGCTTGTATATAAATCCGTCGTGCTGGCCTATCGTTATCCGGATAGACAAACTAACTCCCTGGTGGCAAACGTTAATGTTGAACGCGACGTGAATCATGTGTGTCGTTAGACACGCGGATTGCTTTATAACTGTCTCTGCAGTTTAGTTTCTGCGCGAAAGTTTGGTAGCGAAACGAGGACTTGTAGGAACCACTCTGCACACCTGTGAACCCACTTTACACACCTCTCTGAACCACTCGACACACCTCTGCAAAACACTCTACACACCCCTGTGCACCACTCTACACACCTCTGTAAACAACCGGTACACGATTCCACCGGACTACTGGATGATGAAGTTGACGAGTGTGGGAGGAAAATTGAGGTCCATCGTGAATATGCACCAGAGGGATGACATACACAAGGGTGGTAAGCGATACAGAGGGGTGATACCCCCACAGGGAGTGCTAGGGATAGCATTGAGGGCATACATTATAGCATGAAGAGGCACCAACACTGCAGAAGAGTTGATTAAAAAGATTTGGATGAAGGTGATGGATTTGAAGAGAATGATGCAAATGTTAATGAAAACACCTTGGCCATACAACCGACACTCCCTTGTCAACTCCAAACGCACCTCATGTGCGCTCTGCCCTCCCCGATGTCCTTCACAGCTGATGCCCACCCGCATGTGCCCGGGGAGGGGCGGGGGGGGGGGGGGCGTCCTCTCGGATGTACCCACGATTGGTAAAGATCTGCAGGCGCTGGGTTCTCAGGAAGCTGCAAAGAGGGCAAGAGGAGTGGTGTACTTTTGAAAGGCTACAGGGCAAGAAATCACTTAGAAGGTCATGTAAAGGGGAGAGTGCTGCACTTGTGAAAGGTGCTCCGACAGCTGAATGGAGGGCACGAGGGGTGTGATGCCTAAAAAAAAGAGGGTAGTTAGTGTGGCGCAGCAAGGGGTGTGGCTCGCACTTCCACCTTGTGTGAGTGTGGATGTATGTGTAGTTGACTCGCCGTTCGCAGCACGGTTACAGTCATGCCCGAAGCGGCATCATAGACTGTCACAAAGATGAGCGCAAACTCCTGAGGGGGTAGCGGCCATGGCACCTTGAACTTGTGGAGGTGAAGGGGTGGGAAACGGTGGAAATGCAAGGAGTGGAAAAGGGTGGAAGGGAGTGGACGAATAGAGTGTGACATGCGTCATGGTCCAATCAGAGTGTAACATGCTGGACTATGCGTCTGACTACTTGCATCAGGTCTGAAAAACAAAATCGCATGTCATTGGCTGAATGGGTTCTCATTGTCCTCCCACCCACCAAACCGTCTGCTGGACCATTTTCTAAACCATCCACTGAACCAGCTACCAAACCATCCACCGCATCAGTTATCATCCTGCCCACCAAACCAGCTACCAACCCATCCACTGCTACCGAACCAGAACCAGCTTCTCCCGCTGAGTACCAACCCAACAACAAATCAGCTCATGATGCAACGTACGGTCCAGATTCGCCGTGCGACCATGCCATCCACGGCCGGTGGCGGTTCAACGCACAGAAGCGGGCGTACGAGTGGCAACTCTACCCCTGCGCGCACCCCTTTCCCCCACCTCTCAGTGGCTCTCCGCCCTCCAATCGCGGAGTATTTCTGAGATTAAATTTGTCGGGGATTCTCAAGTGCACCTCCTATGCCACCACTTCTTTTTTCTCCTCACTAGCAAGGCTAACATCATCTGTTGGTCGTGGCGTCCCCTGGGCCAGATCTGCAGCCTCTAACACTCAATTTCTGTCGGATCGGAGGGATTTACATCGACAAGCCTTTGGCTGCAGGAGCAGTGTGGGAGCACTTTTTTTAATTTTTAATTATTATTATTATTTCATTTTCATTTTCTTTCTTTCTCTTCTCTTTATTTAATCTTTTTTGTTCCATGGCTTTCACCCCTATGTTCGTGGCATCCAGCTCTTGAGTAGTAGTGCATTTGCTGCCGTTGCTTGCACCTTCATCCCCCGTGTGGCATGACCTCGGACAGTTCAAGGCCCATCCTCAGGCCCATCCTCAATGGAGTAAGCACACTCCATTCTCCATCCTTTCGGAACATGGGAAGTATACACACTCTACGTGCCTTTCCATCCTTCGTGCCACTCTTCCCCCCACGGTAATCACCGTGTACCTACAAGAATGTCACGTCGATTGAGCTGCTCACGTTTCCAAACATTTCCATGACAGCCAATGTGACGCTTGTAGACGGTGGCTTTTGAATAACGGTTTTTTGTGCACAGCCTAAGAACGCGTTGGGGTATTATCTCCCCAACTGCCTGCAGTGGGTTTACTCTCAGAGGAAACTTGCATTGCAGGCGCAGCAGCAGCCGCAGCAACATCAACAGAATAAGCAGCAGTAGCAAGGAAATCAAACTTGGCACTACCGGCCAGGGCGGACCCGTGGTTTCGGTTCCGAATCATCCCTCCAAAACGTCTCAACGACTTTTATTACAACGGAACAAACATGTTCATTGCACACATCAACATAGTTATTGCCAGCTATTTGGTGTTGCGTCAAAATGTTGATCGTGCCTAGGATCACCTTAGGAAGGTTTGCACATAGTGTGTTGCAGCGAAAATTGAGCTCATATCAAAGTGAATAAAAAGTGACTGAGATGATTAAAACAAGCGCATACATATGTTTATATAACAGTACAGGGGAATATGAAACGGTCTAGTCTAGCCGTATACTCGAAGGGGCACATTCCTTTATTGCAGCGAAATCTAACCGTGCGACTCTAGACGGTTACGAACATGTTTCCGCCATGATCCTCACCAGTGCAGCTCCACGATGCTTCTGTTCAACGGTCCAGATGCCGCCTAACCGTTCGCGACTCTTCACGTCATTCTGACATTTCGCCTTCGTACTCTTTATTGTGTTCTTCGTTTGCTACTAATAGGACTGCACATTGTTATATATGTTATGCTTGTGTAGGCTACAGTGGGTTAGCCTATACGGGGTACACAATTCTAGGGTTAGGTACTTGTACTGCTTTGCACTGTTAGTTCATCACTCCTTTGTTCATTTCTTGCTTGCCTAGCTAGATCAATTCTAGCTATGGCTTCTCACTGTCCTTACTATCTTGACATGGTATCAGAGCAGGTCCTTCACTAGGACCGGTCTAGGGCCCACCGTTACCTACCTACCTACCTACCTACCGTGCGCCCTCGTGCGCCTCTTACGACCGCGCGCCCTCGTGCGCCCCCGCGCCCTCGTGCGCTCTTGCGCCCTCGTGCGCCTCTCCCTACCGCGCACGCACGGCCTGCTAGCCACCCGCGCGCGGCCCGCTTTCTCTCCAGCGCGCGCGACCCGCTAGCCGCCCGCGCGCGGTCCATTTCCTCGCGCGCGCGACCCGCTAGCCGCTCGCGCGCGCCCCGCCCGTCTGTCGCGACGCCCTGGGGAGCCCGCGAGCGCCCCGCCCGTCCGTCGCGACGCCCTAAGGAGCCCGCGAACCCCCCGCCCGTCCGTCGCGACGCACTGGGGAGCCCGCGAGCGCCACGCCCGGTCGTCGCGGCGCCATTGGGAGTCCACGCGCGCCCCGCCTCGCCGTCGCGGCGCCCTCGGGGGTCGCGCGCGCGTCCCTCCCGCCCGTCCGTCGCGGCGCCTTGGGCAGCAGCGCGCGCCACCCCCCCCCCCCCCCCCCCCCCTTGCATCAGCTGCCGCCGCCGACTCTGCAGCAGCTGCCGCCGCCGACTCTGCAGCCGCTCTCCGCCGAGCCTGCCGCAGTTGGCGCTGCCGTCACTGCTGCCCCGGTCCCTGCAGCAGCCGCCCCTGGCATCTCGAGCAGCTGCCGCGGAGCTCCCTACTGTGGCCTAGCCTCGCTCTGCAGTTGCAGCGGCCCCGCTGTCACCTCCGCCTTGCGCCTGCCCCGCCGACCACTGGTGAGCACTCCCCTGCCAGCACTGCTACCGCTGCTACCGCTGCTCCTGCTGCTACTGTTCCTGACGTGACAAGATGCAGCTCCAGGACCGTGCGCGTGAGTCCCTCACGCTCCAGCAGGCTCGTGAGTGGTACGCTAGTTTAGGCTGTCGGGGTGGCCGTCGTGGTAGTCGCTCTGGAGTGCGTCGTTCGGGAGCACCTGGTAGTGGACAGGTGCGGCGGCAGTGTCCTCTTACGCTCCAGCGGGCCCGTGAGTGGTACGCTAGTTTGGGCTGTCGGGGTGGCCGTAGTGGTAGTCGCTCTGGCGTGCGTTGTTCGGGAGCATCTGGTAGTGGACAGGTGCAGCAGCAGTGTCCTCTTACGCTCCAGCGAGCTCGTGAGTGGTACGCTAGTTTGGGCTCTCGGGGTGGTGGTCGTGGTAGTCACTCTGGAGTGCGTCGTTCGGGAGCTTCTGGTCGCGGACCGGTGCAGCTGCCGTGTAGTGTGAGTGAGGCTGCCGCTCTAGGTGCTAGTGAGACCGCCACTATAGGTGCTCGCGTGTCTGCCACCTCAGGTGATGGTGAGGCTGCCGCCCTAGGTGCCAGTGAGTCTGTCCCCCCTGGTACTGAGTCGACTGAGGCACTGCACACCTTCACCCTGGACTCAGGTGCTTCTCGCTGTTTCTTTCGTGACCGCACTGCCCTTGAGCCACTTGCTCGGCCAGTTGCTGTCTCCCTCGCTGACCCCTCTGGGGGTCCGGTCATTGCGACCTCCTCCACTGTTCTTCCCTGTCCTGCGGTCCCGTCGGGCACACTGTCTGGTCTCCACCTCCCCTCGTTCTCTACGAACTTGGTGGCGGGTTGTGCGCTCCAGGACGCGGGTGTTCACCAATTCACCCCTGCCTACGAGCGCGTGACACACTGCACGTGTGCTCGGACGGGCCGTCACCTGGCTACCTTCACTCGGCAGCCGGGGTCGGACTTGTACACACTGACCACTGAGTCCCCTCAGGTAGCTGCGTCTACGTCTGCGTCTGCGTCAGGTCAGCTGTCTGCCCCCTGCTCGTGTCGCTCTCTGGCGCACGACACTGTCCTCTGGCACCACCGACTTGGCCACCCGTCTGTGCAGCGCCTTCGCGCCATGCACAAACGGTACCTTGTCTCTGGTCTTCCCAGGGTTCTCCCTCCCCTCCCACCCTCGCCTGCTCCTCCCTGTCTTCCCTGTGTCGAGGGGCGGCAGCGCGCCGCTCCTCACTCCTCCTCCTTTCCCCCGACGACTGCTCCTTTGCAGACGCTCCACATGGACGTGTGGGGCCCAGCCCGCGTCCGTGGTCAGGGTCAGGAGAGGTACTTCCTGATAGTTGTTGACGACTACTCGCGCTACACCACGGTCTTCCCCTTGCGCACCAAGGGTGAGGTCCCTGATGTTTTGATCCCTTGGATCCGCAGAGCTCGTCTCCAGCTCAGCGAGCGTTTCCACTCGGACTTTCCTGTCCTGCGCTTGCACTCTGACAGAGGTGGTGAGTTCTCCTCCGACCTCTTGGCAGCCTACTGTACTGCGCACGGCATTGAGCAGTCGTTCACGAATCCGGCCTCTCCACAGCAGAATGAGGTTGCTGAGCGCCGCATTGGCTTGGTCATGGAGATCGCTCGTACCTCCCTGATCCATGCGGCTGCTCCCCACTTTCTGTGGCCGTTTGCGGTCCGATATGCTGCGCATCAGCTCAACCTCTGGCCCCGTGTCTCCTTGCCGGAGACTTCCCCGACTCTGCGGTGGACGGGAGAGGTTGGCGATGCGTCGCGTTTTCGGGTCTGGGGATCCCGAGCTTTTGTTCGCGACACGTCCGCAGACAAGCTCTCCCGTCGCGCTGTCCCCTGTGTCTTCCTTGGCTTTGTCCCGGACGCGCCTGGCTGGCAGTTTTACCACGTCACCTCGCGCCGGGTTCTGCCTTCTCAGGACGTCACTTTTGACGAGTCCGTCCCCTTCTACCGCCTCTTCCCCTACCGCACTGCCCCGCTCCCCCCCCCGCCTCTCTTCCTCGCACCAGGTGCTGCTGTGGTAGACCCCCTCCCCCCTCAGGGTGCCGCTCCCTCAGGTGTGTCCCAGGTAGACCCGGTTGACCCTGTCGAGGTAGCTGTTGACTCCCGTCCTGCTAGAGGTCCTGAGCCTGAGCGTGAGGAGCCTGAGGGTGCTGAGCCTGTGGGTGCGGAGCCTGGGGGTGCTGAGCCTGGGGGTGCTGAGCCTTGGGGTGCTGAGCCTGGGGGTGCTGAGCCTGGGGGTGCTGAGTCTGGGGGTGCTGAGCCTGGGAGTACTGCGTCTAGGAGTGCTGAGCCTGGAGGTGCTGAGCCTACGTGTGCTACACCTGGGGGATCTCTCTCCTCCCAGCAGCTGCAGGAGAGGTACCTACAGTACTGCCGCCTCCGGAGAGGTCCTGCTGGAGCTGGTAGCGGTGCTTCCCCTCCTGCCCGGGAGCTCCCCCCCCTCCAGCAGATCCGAGAGTGGTACACGAGGCGCTGCAGTCTTAGGAGTGGTGCTCCTGGTGCTGCGGACCAGGACGTTGGCGCTGCTGCTGGTACTGAGGACCCGAGCGGTGGCGCTGCTGCTGGTGCTGCGGACCCGGGCGGTGGAGCTGCTGCTGGTGCTGAGGACCCGGGCGGTGGAGCTGCTACTGGTACTGAGGACCCGGGCGGTGGAGCTGCTGCTGGTGCTGAGGACTCGGGCGGTGGAGCTGCTGCTGGTGCTGAGGACCCGGGCGGTGGAGCTGCTGCTGGTGCTGAGGACCCGGCCGGTGGAGCTGCTGCTGGTGCTGTGGACCCGGACGGTGGAGCTGCTACTGGTACTGAGGACCCGGGCGGTGGAGCTGCTGCTGGTGCTGAGGACCCGGGCGGTGGAGCTGCTGCTGGTGCTGAGGACTCGGGCGGTGGAGCTGCTGCTAGTGCTGAGGACCCTGGCGCTGCTGTCCCTGCTGGTTCTCGAGACGCTGCGCGGCCGCGACCGTACTTTGTACCGCTCCTTCAGCAGGTTCTTGGTCAGGCTCCTCCTCCTTGTCCTCCTCCCTCCGTAGAGTGTCCTCCGCCTGTCCAGTCGCAGTCACAGTTCCCGCCTGCCTCGCCTCTTCCTGGTCCCTCTCCTTACACTGGTCCCACAGGAGGCCTTACAGAGCGTCGTCAGCCTGAGTCTCGTCCAGCGTCGCCTGTTCGTACTGCTCGTCCTGGTCGTCGTGTCCCGCGTGAGCGTCCTCCTCCTGTCCCTGGCACTCACTACATGACTCTGCGTCCCTCCACTGCTCCTCAGCGTGTCCCTCTGCCGTCTCCTCCTGCGTCCTCTCTACCTACTCTTCCTGACCCGGAGTCTGACTCCCGTCGTGCTGCCAGTCCCACTGTCACGCGTCTCCTCGCCACCGTTGTCACTGACCCTACCTTTGAGTCCGCCGCTGCGTCTGCTCTGGTCGCTGAGTTGGTTGACTTTGCTGCTCGGTGTCGCCTAGACTACGCTGCTAGCCTTGTTGCTGAGTCTGAGTCTGCGTCTGTCTGTCCTCCGTCCGTCGGGGGTGAGTGTGCTCTTGGCACGGACGTCCTTGAGGACAGACAGGAGGAGTTCCAGTGCTTTGCTGCTGCTTTGCCCCATCTCGTGTCCATGCTAGTTGCCCCTGAGGGAGACCCGGATGCACCAGACATCCCGACCCCGCGCTCTTACGCAGAGGCGGTGGCAGGTCCCTACTCCTCTCAGTGGCAGACAGCCATGGACGCAGAGATGGCTTCCTAGAAGTCCACAGGCACCTACGTCGACGAGGTTCCCCCACCTGGGGCGAACATCGTTAGTGGCATGTGGATTTTCAGGGTGAAGCGGCCGCCTGGTTCTCCGCCTGTCTTCAAGGCGCGTTACGTGGCTCGTGGCTTCAGTCAGCGCGAGGGAGTAGACTTCTTCCAGACCTTCTCCCCCACCCCGAAGATGACTACTCTTCGAGTGCTGCTGCACATAGCCGCTCAGCGAGACTACGAGCTTCACTCTCTTGACTTCAGCACTGCTTTCTTGCAGGGCAGCCTGCATGAGGAGATCTGGCTGCGCCGCCCTCCTGGCTTCACTGGGTCGTTCCCTCCTGGTACCCAGTGGAGGCTCCAGCGGCCAGTCTACGGTCTCCGCCAGGCGCCACGTGAGTGGCACGACACACTGAGGACGACACTCGCGGCACTTGGGTTCGCTCCTTCTACTGCTGACCCGTCGCTGTTTCTACGCACTGACACCTCGTTGCCGCCGTTCTACATCCTCGTGTACGTCGACGACTTGGTCTTTGCCACTGCTGACACTCAGGCACTCGCCCACGTGAAGTCGGAGCTGCAGAAGCGACACACGTGCACAGACCTGGGTGAACTGACAAGCTACCTTGGCTTGCGGATCACTCGGGACAGAGCACGGCGCACCATCACCTTGACTCAGTCACACATGGTGCAGCAGGTCCTTCAGCGCTTCGGCTTCACGTACTCCTCGCCTCAGGCCACTCCTCTGCCTACAGGTCACTCGCTCTCAGCTCTGCCTTCGGATGAGTCCGTAGAGTCGAGTGGCCCGTATCCAGAGCTTGTTGGCTGCCTCATGTACCTGATGACCTGCACTCGACCTGACCTTGCATACCCTCTTAGCATCCTTGCACGCTATGTCGCTCCTGGCCGTCACAGGAAGGAGCACATGGATGCCGCTAAGAGGGTGTTGCGCTACTTGTGCAGTACGTCGGGCATGGGGCTAGTGCTTGGAGGGCGAGACCGTGTTGTACTCACTGGACACTCAGACGCCTCTTGGGCGGACGACCAGGCTACTCAGTGGTCGTCTCAGGGTTACACCTTCAGCCTTGGCTCTGGCTCAGTTTCTTGGCGTTCTACACGCTCTTCTTCTGTTCTCAGCTCCAGTTGTGAGGCTGAGATCTACGCCACAGCCATGGCGGCCCAGGAGTTACGCTGACTCACCTACCTGCTGACTGACTTGGGAGAGCGGCCTCGTTCCCCTCCAGTGCTGTACGTTGACAACAAGGCTGCCATTGCCTTGTGTGAGGAGCACAGACTGGAGCACAGAACGAAGCACATCGCTCTGCGGTACTTCCTTGCTCGAGAGCTTCAGCAGCGTGGTCAGCTTTGTCTCCGTTACGTGGCCACTGAGGCCAACACTGCTGATGTGTTCACCAAGGCGCTTCAGCCCTGTGACCATCAGCGCTTTTGCACTCTCCTAGGTCTTGTGCCTACTGGACCTCACTTGCTCACTTCTTGACTCTGTTTGTACTGTGATCTTTATATATATGCCTGCATGTTTACTCTTGCTAGGTTGTGATCATTGTACCTCTTGCTCTATTATAAACCTGCATGTGAACTGGTCTTGTGACCGCTTGCTTGTGCTCAGAATTTGTGTGGAATCCTTGAGATCCACCCTGAGCTTGTTTTGCCTTGCTCTGCCTTGACTGGTCTTGTGACTCCTAGTTCTCCCCTACTTTGCCTATGGGGGTGTGTCAAACATTATATATGTTATGCTTGTGTAGGCTACAGTGGGTTAGCCTATACGGGGTACACAATTCTAGGGTTAGGTACTTGTACTGCTTTGCACTGTTAGTTCATCACTCCTTTGTTCATTTCTTGCTTGCCTAGCTAGATCAATTCTAGCTATGGCTTCTCACTGTCCTTACTATCTTGACACACATTACTTTCTCAATCTACTATTTGTAACACTTGGGACGGTACGGCCTGCAATTTCTAAATGATTGGCTGATCGCAACCCCTCACCCCGACGATACGTGTGGGCCAAAGGATCCACGTCGCACCCGCTTTGCCAAAGCTGCAGAACGTAATAAGAATGCGGGAACGGATGGGAGGTTTTTGGGGGCTGTGGGAGAAGCCTTGGTGTGGAATTTTAACATCAAATTTTTTTAGTATGTGTGGTAATTATCTTGTAAGGAATGTGGAATATCTTGTAAGCATGGAATTTGGTATGCATGGCGAACTCAGGCAAAATTGGAAAATCAACTGGTTTCGCACAGTTATTCCAGCCTTGCATGATCAGCGTTCTTTTTTTCCTTTGGTTTGCTCAGGAATGTCTTATTGGGTTGTGGAACAATTTACACTGGTGAGAAACAACATGTCTCGAAAACCAAGCATCAAAGACACTTTAGTACAAAGCTCTATCAAGTCGGAAAAAATTAACGGTATTTACAAGCTGGAATAATAATATCGAAAAAAAAGAGCATGCATCAGATTGTAGTACATAGCTGTAGCAAACTTGAAATTGCACTCTCCCCATCCTGCATCACTCGTTGCCTCCCGCATTCGCCTTCCGCCGTCCCCCTTTGGTGGGCTGGGGAGAATGGAGCATCCCACTCTGATATGCTTAAAGACTCTGCGCCACGAGAGAGCAATCAAAACCACCTTAGCCATTTTGACAGCTTCTGTCTCCCCAGGCTCGGGATCCACAAGGCTGAGAATAGCCATGGTGAGTACCACTTCCCACTCAGCCTTTTCGTGCGTTTGGTTCTTAACATCTTTTAAAGCCCACACTCCGAGCCAAGCAGTAGAGGTTGCTCGACTCGCAAGGCTTGCCTCGTTGAGTGGGCCATGAGCCGCCTCATCCGCACCCTCTGCCCAGTCTTGGTGTAGAGGGTTGCCGCCACTCCTGCTGCATAGACCGCGGAAGTGACACTCGTGGGCGACACCAGTCCAACCCCTCCGTGTACAAGGGCCTGTCCAATCCCCGTGCAAACAGCCACCTGGAAATGCGCGCCGTCTTTCACCTGTGCGTATGTTTTATCTATGACGTTATCGAAGCTGCACAGGAGGGGTGGATACGAGGTTAGTGGGGAAAAACGAGAAAATGTACAATATCATGCTGATTCAAATCAAATACTTACTTTTCGAACTTGTCCAGGTTCAATTCGTTTATAACACTCCAAACACTTGTCGAGAGTTTACGAGCGAATTCGAGGCGGACCGCCCACGATCCAACCTTGACAGAATCCATGCCGTAATGGACCATGTCGGTGTCGGAGAAATAGGTCATCCAACAGACAGCCACTTCTCCGCGATGTTCCGCAGGGTGTTGTCAACCCTCGCCAAGGAGACTCATCCACAGGTAGACATGGCGAACGTTGAACAGCTGCTGAAGGAGGTTCCCTGCCATGTCCTCACCGTAAGTGTGACTTTCAGAGTTTTTTTGGTGGACAGCTTTTTTTTTCACAATTGTGAGAAGTGACAACCAGTTGTGCGGTTTTTCCGCGCGCAGGAGAACCACATCCCCAAGCAAGACAACGGTCATGACTGTGGAGTCTTCGTTTGCCACTACTTGAAAACTTTGGTCTACTCCGACTTCGCCAACTTGAAGAGTGGCCTGTGGTTCAAAGGGGTGAGCGCGCTGCAGTACCGCCGCATCATGCGCGCTGATTTATGCGCACACGCTATGGGAGAGTTGCTCCGGAAGCTAGAGGAGGATGGCTTGGATGTTCCATCTCAGCAAAGCGGCACGACCACCAACACAACTTTGAGGGAGGGTGCGACGGATGGACGTCAGACAGAAGAAGATCGTATAGACCAGCTCGAGGCGGAGGTATGCTCGTTAAAGCGCGAGGTCGGTGCGATGACTGCAGGCTTCGCCGCAATTGGTAGTGTGATTGGGATGTCGAGGGAGCAATTAATCTCAGCAGGCAAAAACATGCTGCAGCAAACTGCCGTCGGTGCGCAGGGGTCGAGGGGTGATGATGGGCGCAATCACGGCCCAAACACTCCGCTGCGGCCGTCAGCCTACACGAAGCAGCTGAACGACAGCCCAGACGAGGATATGATGGGCTCCAACACGAGAGTGTCGCTCGACAGCAAATTCGCGGCGGCCGTTGGTGCGTGCCCCTGTTTCCCGGCACATCTGCCAATTCCCGGGACGGTTCCACACTGGCTGTTGTCCCGGCAGTAGGCAGCTGCGGTTTCACTAGTCCAGCCATCCTATCTGCTGTATGGGCTGGCGCAGAGCGGTGCGGGCGCACCTCCCGGCTTCATAGCTGTACCTAAGCAGGAGACCTTGGCGGGAGGAGAGGATTCTGACGAAGATGGAGAGGGCGAGAACGAGCCAGGAACAAAGCCGACCAAGTACACAGGGGTCTATGTGGAGGCCGATACAGGCAAGTATGGGGTGAAGGTCATCGCGAAGGACAAGGAGGGGAAGAAGACAACGAAGAGAGTCGGCGCGTACACCACGACAGAGGAGGCTGCGTATTGCTACGCGGCAGCTGCCCACGTGCTGAGGCCTGGTAAAGGCACCCGGAACTCTGTGGCTTTATCAGCGGCTGATAAGGCAGCTCAGAAGGGGTGCACCCCCGAAATCCTGAAATTCATGGTGGATGCCCGCATGTGGTGGCGCTGGAGGGTATGGAGGGAGACCTACAAAGGTCTGATGCGGAAGGCAGCAAAAGCCAAGAAGAATGCAACGCGTGCAAAGAGGGGCAGACCGCGCAAGGAGAGTGGTGATCAGGGTGGGGGCACGGCAGGGGAGGGTGAAGGCGAGAAGGCTGGCGGTGAGGACACCGTAATCGTTGCCAACGAACCAGAGGACTGCAGGGTGCTTAAGAAGGCCCGCGGTGCAGAGGCAAAGTCCACCGACGACAAGACCGATGAAACTGGTCGTGGGAGGCAGAAGGATGGTGCTTGGGATATCAGTGGGAAATAAGAATGGGCAAGGGGCTAGAGAAGGCATCCCTGGAGGATTGATGTTTGCGTGTGTGCTGTGGACTTGAAATGTAGTGCTTCATTACTAGTTTGCTACTGCAATGTTTCCACGTTTTGAATGTTTAATTGGTCTAAAATTTTTAGCAAGCGTTGGTACTCTAATATCAAGAATCAGAAATGGTATTGAGAGGACGGGTGTTCGGATGAAAGATGACGGCGATCATTGGATGAATCGTATTCGCTAACAAAGATTACTGAAAGCGAGGAGGTCGTTTGCCAGTGGATGACGGAGATTGCGTTTATCCTGATTGGCCGCAACGGTTTTGGCGATTGTTGTGGACGGTTTTGAGCAAAGTTTACGAGTTGCCGTTTACTTTGCTTGGTCAAGCCGAGTACTTAGGCTTGCGTGGCGTGCACTCAAACACTGTGCGTCGTTTACAATGGAGACTTCCGTTGCTTCTGAGGATACTGGCAACACGGGGCGTGCAAGGCGAGTGTCCCAGCCCCCGGCGTACCTACACGCGACATATCAGCTTGCAACTCCTCGTGGGCGCATGGCTCGGGGGACTCGCGGAACGGCTTTGCCAAAACGTTTGGCCTTTACCAGAGCGGATGCTGGCGGGAAAGCTGTTGGTGACGGTAATGACGGTTTTATTTGCTGGTTGTTTGCAATCTATGACGCTACTTTCGCGTTTTGTAGCCTGTTTGATTAGGAATGTGTTGTCTTTCCGCAACCTTCCGCCATGGAGCTTGTGTTGTCCGGACCTAACATTCTCCTCCGCCTACATTCCCACGTCTACAGATAATACTGGTGGTGAGACATCTGACGCTTCCCCCGGCAGGGTCGGCAAACAAGCGCTGGAGAGTGACTCTCCCGATTCGCGTTCCAAGAGCAACGGTGCTCCTCGTCTAGCGAACCGGAATCGAGGCGAGGACGTAGACGGGGGCGAACAGGCACACAACGTGAGCAATAACAACGCTTCCGATGAGGAGGATGACGAGGATGTGGGTGACGCGATGCGCACAATGTTCGAAAACAATGCGTACCGAGAGAACGATGCTGTGGACACCAATGGCGAGGAGGTGCGCGTTTCCGCGGGAGTTATCATGAGCCTGCTTAAGTCGCAGGACGAGAGCGCGCAGAAGGTGGCTCGCTTGGAAACTCTGCTTTTGGAGGCGCTGGCGAAGTCCGATGGGGGGTCCCGTCGGCGCAAGGCGAAGCGGCAGAGGGATCCCGGGCAGGGATGCATGAACCCAAAGCGCCAGCGTCGCGGCGAGGCAGTGGCCGACGTTGAGGAGGATGACGATGAGGAGGAGGACGACGACTACGAGGACATGGCACATATTCGCATACGTCGGAAGCACATGCGCTCTGCAAAGTCGCCTGTTCTTCAACGCGCACTGGATCTGCTGCCGGCCGACAAGGCTTGGAAGGTGGGACGTGCTACCAAACTTGTAACATTACTTTGTGAGTGTGCAGTTTCTGCCGTACAATGGCCTGTTGTGGTGCATTGTACTGATTCACACTTTCCCATGGTGCCTAACTTGTGTGCAGCGCCTATGCGAGCTGGTCCGATTGCAGCTGTTTTTGAAGAAGCCGGCCGCAACCATGACTTTCTATCCGAGCTCTGACGACAAGACATATGGCGTTAGCTCAGTGATTGACCGCCTGCCGCATAGCTTCGCGTGCCTTGCGCTTGCCGCGGACAAGTCCCGCCGTGCTGACCTTAACAAGACGCTGAGCGAGTGGAAGACAAGGGCTGCAGCACGGGTCCGGGACATTGCGCTCCCCAAGCTTGGATTCTTCCGTGATGAGCACGACGAGGCAAGCCCGTGGGCAAGGGACAACGCACGCACGCTGGAGCAGATTCGGGAGCGCATTGGGCTCGGTGCGGAGGAGAGCCGTAAGCGGTGTTCTGGTGCTTTTAGACATTGGTGACGGTTGCGTTGTGGTTTTCGTGTTTAAACCCCAACATTCTATCCGCGGTGTGCAGATGATCTGGTGCTGAGCAACTGGTCTAACAACCGCGACGACGGGATGCCCTTTGCGTCTGCCGCGTTTGCGGCGTGCGCAAAGGCTGCCTTCATTCCGAAGAAGGCTGCACTGCCGCTCACTTTGAAGGTGTACCACCTTGTGTGGCTGGAGCACGTGGTGAGTGACATTGTAGGTGTTGGGTGGTTAGTTTGAACATGGCTTAAGTCTTACAAGGCGTGCGCTGTTTGTATTTCCTTTCAGGTGTCCGACAGCATCATGTATTGGGAGCAGAGGATGGGCCGCCTCTCTAACTCGGCCGGGGGGAACGGCCACGTGGTGAACGGGCTCAAGGTGCTTGTGAAGGGCTCCGTTTCACAGGCCATCCGTCACTTCAATCCCGAGTACGACGACGAGAAGGAGGAATGGATATGGGGACGCCATGGCCTCCGCCTTTCTGCCTGTGGTCTTGAGAACATGAAGCCTAATGCTGGCGCCAGCGGCGGAGACGGCGCCGAGAATGATGTGCAGTCGGTGTCAGTCGGGGGCGTGTAGAGCACCGGGGAGGGGGAGGCCGGCCTGTTGGTGGGCCTAAACCCGTGATCGAGTGGGCTGCTGTTGGTTGTGTGTGCGCTTTTGATATTTATTTTCTGTGTTTGGGGTTTTTAGGTGTGTAGAATGCCGCATATGCGGTGTTTGAACCCTGGTAGACGGTTGTGTTACATGTAATGTGATGCTTGTTTTGTGTGGGATTAGTGGACATGGTTTGGTGCTTTTTATACTACAGGACTGCGCGTGGATGAGAGTATGGAAATCACGAAATGAACATAACAAACCGAAGCGCGCCTGAAATGCGCCGCATTTGTCGCCGCGATTGTCGGAGAGTACCTGATTCGGGCCATGAATGGTGATCCGGCCATCCTGGGAGCAGCACGCGGGTTGCCGTGATTGGCGCGTAATGTTGACAAGGCACCATATGCGGTAGAAGAGAAGTGCATGTGTCGGCACGCAGGTGGCGTGTTGGAAAAAGGAGGCGTTTGTGAATGGTGTATAGGTGACGCGTGTCATTGTAATGATGGTTCGTTTCTGTGCACCGTGGACGGCTCTCCTGATGCCGCGGCTTGTGCGACACAGGAAGTTTGGTGCAGGCGCTCGATGTTACGAGCGGTGCGAGAGGGTGTCAGAGCGACACGTGCACAACGGTGGGCGCGGGTGATGGGCATCCGCCCTGAGCGGTCGGAACGAGGTGGTGCGACACATAGGAGCTGTGTGGTTTGCAGGCGCACGCATATGCGATTGCATGGGCGATTTCCCTAAAATGTGGCCGATACGTGGCGGGCTTTGAGTTGTTGCTGCTGTGTTGGGCGAGGAGCACGCTCGTATACAAGTGGATGGGCGACGCACGCGAGGTCTCAGCGAGATGGTGTTACACGTAGTACGAAGACGGGTGATGACGACATGTGGGACATGCGGGTTATGCGATGGCGTGTGGGTGTTCTGTATCGAGTCACGAAGTGGGTTGCACGTGGCGGGTTTGGAGTGGTGCGCGGGATTCAAAGCTCGAGGAATCGACGGGCTGGATGTGGAGTGTAGTCCCTAATCGATCGCGCCCGAGGGGGCTCGGGAAAGTGTAACTTTTTTGGCGAGTTGTGGAGCAGTTTCCACGTGAACGGTGCCGATTCGGTCTTGTGGTGCGGAATCGGGCGGCTGTGGTAGCTTCGGGAAGTCTTGGCAGTGTAAGCTTACGTGGCAGGTACGGTTGTAATGGACGTACACGTGGGCACGTGTACGTCCCCGCATGTTTTGGTTGCTGGGAGGTATGTGTGGTGGGTGGTCGCGGAGCAACGTTATCGTGATTGTGTGAGTTACGTGGGGGGTTACTGTAGGCCATTTGTAAAGTTGCCCGGACACTTGCGTGCTGGATGCGGGAATCTGCACACCGTGTTGACAGAAAGTGACGGAAAGGTGACAGTTGCAGTTATTGACGCTACCACTGTTTTCGAGTCAGACTTTTTTTTTGCGCGGCGAATGCAACTGCAAAGTTACGAAAGAGCCATTTTAAAGTTTTTTTTTGCACTTGCCTTTTCCGCGATGTAGCGGGAATTCCGGTGTTGACGGTAAGTGTTTAGTTCGATTTGCGGTTTTTGCGGAGCGCATGTTTAGCGAAGCGCACCAAGTCTGCGCTTTGCGGTTTTTTGCGGTTTGCCGTTTTTGCTGTTTGATATTAGTGAAGCGCAACAAGTTTGCGCTTCGCGTTTTTTAAATACTGGAGTGAGCATGTAAACCGACTGACGTGTTATTCCACCACAATGTCACGTCAGGAGAGAATACCAGCGGCGGGACATCAGAAGCCTCCCCCGGTAGGGCCTTGTCCCAAGGTCTCCACATCGACTCTCCCGACTCTCGCTCTAAGCGCGACGACAATGAACATCATGCGAGGAAGATGCACGTTGATGACGTTGACCATGGCGAACCTGAGCCAACAACCCGAATGAACAATGCTATCGAAGAGGAGTGTCACTCTTCAATTCCTTCTTCCGCCTGCAAGCATAGAATGCCACGTTGAACTCGGCTCACTTTCACTATACTACGCAGCAGACCCAACACACTGTGACACGTGCAGTTGTGCCGACCCCACTATGAATGTACATTCTCACCTCTCCAGAATGTGAATTTCGGTCTTCCCGAGTGTACAGAGGTAGGTGTCTATAATGTGGATGAACACACCCGAGTCCAAGACATGCAACGTGTCTGCAAGGCGTGCCAAGTACACGTTCCCTCACTCGGTGTCCTCGAAGTTCCAAAGTACCAGCACGCATTGGAGACAAAGGAAATATATTAGCCCCGCGATGGTTTCAATTGACAAAATGCTTTCTCATGGGAAAGTCGTTCAACTTGCGGACACATACCTCGATGGGATGAGTCGACCATTTTGACTGCATTTCCCGAGCATCTTCCTTCTTCGCACATTCTTGGATATGACATACTATGTCCCTCTGCTTCTCATGCGTTCGAGGATCCTTATCTGATGTTATACGCGTCAGATCTCCCACCTCCATGTAACAATTTGCACAAGGACGATGAGTACCCGTCTGCAGAGTTGCAGATGCCCTGCTGTTCTCTGAATAGTCGCCTGGTTATCCAAAAAGGCATGGGATCGCCTTGACCACTTCACCGGCAGCGTCTGTCATATAAAGTTACCGTATTGGCGCACTGCAAACAGACACGTGTAACTATGGTATTCAGTTTTGAACAGAAGGTATGCAGAACCCCTACAACTTACAACGACCTGTGATTTGAGAAATAAAGCATATTTCGTAGATTTCCGCATTAGTGGGCCTAGTATGATCTTCAAAGCCTCTTGGAAGATGCGTGCCTTCTCTGTGGGACTCGCCCACTCCGGGCAGAAAGGCAACACCGCCGCGAAAGTGTGCCCCGGCTCAAACTAGCACAGTTTCTCGGGTATGTTGATAAGCGAAATAAGGACAGGCCAGGCATTCCGCCGACCATTTCGTAGCGCCTGCGTGCTATCCCTGTACACGATGACGCCCGAATCAGTGCTTTTTTCATCCTTAATTTCTTTCTGCCGCACCAGCAATGATTTGCACTTAATGGAGGGTTTGCACTTTACTCTCCTTCAAATGCAAAACAAAGACTGCGCATTATGACCACGTACCTACGCATCGTACATCCATGTTCCGATTTCCGACCCCTCAAAAACGCGCTTTCCTTTCTTGTCATATTTTGTTTCAGACTTCCAGTTGAATCCTTTCTTCCCCGAAAAAATACGGACAAGCTTCTTCACAAGCTAGAACCACGAGATTCGAAAACGAGAGTCGGTTTGATGCCGTCGTTAAATCATACACACCGAAGCGGGTCACGAAATTTAGCGATTTGAGTTGCGCAGCTATCCACATATCGGATATGTACCAACTCTCTGTCGCGGTAGTGCATGAGAAGCTTCGGAACCATGTCTGGCGGGGCTCGCTCCTGGCCCCATCGCTTAACATCAGGATAGTTGCGCCAACGTCGTAATTCTTTAAGGTTGAGCTGTAGGTTCCGGAAAATATTAAGCAGCCAATTCACTTCTCTACGCGATAAGTCCGTGTCGTAGAAGAACAGGTACAACTTTATAAGACGCAGCAGCAGCAGCAGCAAGGAGCGGGCGGGTATTGAGACATCCCAACCTTATAAGACGTCTGCTGGGGCTCAGCCATTTGGTGGGCCGGGTTGGGCTGGTTCGGGCAGTGCAGCAGCAAGGAACTGCGAGGCCTCAGCGGCAATGGTATAGCATTCTGAGGCACATTAGAGCTGGCTGGACTGTTTTTGAGCCAACGGTGCCACAGAGAGGAGATCTTGCACTCGCTGGAGATGAGTCGGTGATCAGGTTGGGCTCGTTCAGGCTGCGCAGCAGCAAGGGAAGGCGGGGTTTTGAGACTTGTCAAGGACTTGAGACGTCTCAGGGATTGAGACATCAGGTGGATCAGGTTGGGCTCGTTCGGGCAGTGCAGCAGCGAGGGGCGGGTGAGGATTTGAGACATCTCGAGGTTTTGAGGCATGTCAAAATGTTGAGGCATCTCAAGAGTTGAGCCATATGATGGGCCAGGTTGGGCTTGTTGGGGTGGTGCAGCAGCAAAGCACAGCCGAGCCTGGTGCCACCGTGGATCCTGCGGAGGCGAGTTATGGGCTGCTGGGGCGGCTTAGTGTTTGGTTAGGCGCCTTTTCCATCCACTTTGAACCATGATGCACGTCTCTTTTCCCTTCCCTTTCTCCTCTCGCAACCCACCTCCACCGTGTTGCAGCCAAATGTCCCCTGTCCCTCTAGCCTCTCGCATCTCACTCCGCCCTCCCCTTTTTCTCACACCTCTTGCAGCCCTTCCCCCTCCCCACTAACCATGTGTACGTGTGGAGCGCATTTGCTGAAGTTAAGATGCACTTTGTTACATGGAGCATAACTTGATACTCCTTTTATTCTCATTAACATGCTGGAGCAATTAACAGCATATCTATGTTACAAGCTAGTTTAACATTAAGGGGGCTATGGCTTGCATGCTACAGGGACTGAAGCTATTGCTGCCAGTGGCAGGAAGTGTCAGGCGCAGCATTTTATTCAACCACATTACCATACCCAATGCATCTAGCCCAAAGCAAGTCTCAACTCTAGGTTTACCAAAGGTGCGCATTTGAGCGTGCTTGTCTCCTCAAGCCCAAGCGATGGCCTATCTTGGTCAACCCCAAGCACACCATGAATGTCGCCAAAATCCTCCACCGATCCACTCTGAAACCTCCTCAGATGCTCCGTAAGGCCCAGGCAAATGGCCTTCCTTGGGCTGACTTTAGTCACTTGAATCCCTGATTCTGTTATCTGGACCGCATCTGCAGCACCCATAGCAGGATTAGACTTGACACAGGGACGCCATTCGGCAAGTGTTGACTCAATTGGGCTGCCACCACCAGGAGCGGAGGTAGCAAGAGGACAATGGCTGGCAGGAGCCGTGGCAGGTGTAGCACGCAAAGTAGCAGCAGCACGAGGACTTGAGATGCCAGGGCCTACAGTCCAGCCGCTGTTGGCGAAAGCAGCACCTCCCCCAGCAGCAAGAGACACACATTGCATGGTAACAGCAGATGACTGACTGGGAGAGCGGCTTAGTCTCAATGCCTCTGATCCATCCACTGGAACTGAGGTTTGCTGCAGGAGAGGTGTCGCTGCAGTTGAAGATTGGGACGCCATTTTTGTGAGAGGCAATGATATCACCTTGCTGCTTCCGGAAGGAGTTAACACTGACGCCTCAGGGTGACATTGGCGGGCTGAACCCAACATTGTAGGACTTGAACCTGTAGTTGTGCTTTGCGATATGCTCTCGCTAGACATTGTAACTCTCTTCATTGGCGCATGCATCACGACACATGGAAGACCGCGCGCCACATTGATGAGAGCTCTGCCATTCACTGCAGTGAAGGCTCCACGGCTCCCCATGCTGATGGGCGTATTTGATGCCTTCACTGGAGATGTCTGGCACCGGATAGCCACATGCCTGATTGGGAGAGCTGCAGCAGTCTTGTCAGCCACCACAGTTGATGTAGCACCAACAGATGCTACCACTGGTGTCTGGGACTGGGACTTGCAAGCAGCGGCGCTGCAATTCACTGGCGAAGGTACTGCTGTGGCCGCTATCACCGGTCCATCAGATGTGGAGGCCAAGGAGGACCATCTTCGCTTCTGGCCGACCAGAGGAGCAGCAGTTCCAGCTGTAGGTTGGAGCTGGGTGGCACCAGCACTGGCGCTGCCATTGGAGGCGGCATTGGCGGCAGAAGTGGAAGTAGAGGGAGTGCGGCATCGTGCAGCAGCGGCCATGCCGCGGCGAGGGCTCACCCACGACGATGCCAGCGTCTGGTGGTTGTGGGAGTGGCGAAAAGTCGTCGTTGTATGAGTATGG
This sequence comes from Closterium sp. Yama58-4, assembly GCA_947470075.1. NCBI lineage: Eukaryota > Viridiplantae > Streptophyta > Zygnematophyceae > Desmidiales > Closteriaceae > Closterium > Closterium sp. Yama58-4. Next base: position 1,134,803 of record CANIUD010000621.1, on the reverse strand, counting down.
GAGCTGTTTGATGGTGCTTCACCTCCTGAAGATGCTGACGTGGATGATGATGGAGATGACGTGGAATCCGGATCTGCAGACGCATTGCTTGCAGTGACTTCTGCGCGCACATCCACAATCTTCCTTGCAGGGCAGAGGAACCCAGCACGGCCTTTCTCCGTGTTCACTCCGTGGCTACATTTGAAGTAAAGCCTGCAGAGCAAAAAGAATACCGTGCTTAGTCGAGATGTCCGTATTTCAAGGGGATTGTACAGAGCCATGACAGTAACATTCAAAATGAAAGGATGCAAATGGATTTCAAAAAAATTGTGGGCCAGAAATGACTGGTGACTCACTAGGATATACGTCCTTTACCTTGTTACTGTCGGTCCTCCTTTGGATGAGAGCACCTTCTCTCCGTATTTGAGCCATTTAAAAATCTCAATTTGGCCCGCAGCAGGAATCCCCATGGCTGATAATCAGAGAATGAATAATCTTCAAGCAACAACTTCAAAAAATAATTTTAAACGATGTCAAGGAGCCGCAGTGAAGCGGCACTTCCACCAGGAGATACAATGAGACCTGCTCTTGAGCTGGAGAACATTCAGGGTCTGAATATTCTGTGAAGGCTCTACCTAAATTTAAATGCTGGATGTGAACTCTGATCTTCACATGCAAGCAAACCCTAGGGAAGGTGAGGAAGAGGTGGGGGAGGAGGAAGGGAGGGAGGGCAGGGTAGGGCAGGGCAGCCTTTGGTTGGACGGAGACCTAGTTACAGTAGCCATAGCGTTCCTCGCAGCACGGCAGCACCAGCTTTCGCAACTCGCTTGAGACAAATGCGTGGTAGGGAAATGAATTATTACGTTTGGATTCTGATTTGATTTTTCTGTGGTGAACTTTCACAGCGGCCAGATGATAGTTCATCCAGGGGAATTTCAGGCATTCCAACCCGCGTTTTTCCTGTCTGTTTTCTAAAAGCCGAATCTGCATGTAATAGGAATCACTCAAACACACTTGAGTGTGTGACACTTATCTTTCCACCCAATTTGTAAAACACATCATCCGTCCTTGCGCAAAAAAACACATTGAATCCAAGATGTCGTGGTGGCTGGGCACAGTAGAGGGCGAGCGAAATGCGCGTAAATCTGGGATGCCGCGTTGGGCCGAAGATTTGCCCAAACGCGGCAAATCCGGTTTTGGTGACTTGTGACGAACATCCATTGGTTCAGTGAAGCTTCACGAAGACGTTAGTGAAGACATTTGTCTACACCAATTGAACGAACGGCTAGGGGTGGCAAAAGAGACGAACACCACAGGTTTCCGTTTCTGTGCTGTCTGACAAGATGGGTTGACGACGAATGGCTGCCAGGTGCGTGAATCTCGACCAGGCTGGCGCGCATGATCCAGACAGAGGAATATGCCGAACTGATGCAGTATTGTTGGCGCAGGTCGAGCGGATTTGCCAGAGGGGGAAAAAAAAAAAAAAAAAAAGGCGGTTTTTTTTGGGAGTCGGGACTCGACCTACGGGGAAGCGGCGCAGGCTTGTGCTAGGCTCGGCCTGCCCGTGAAACAGTTCTCTGCCCAAACCGATTCGTGCGTGCAGTGTAGCTGGCGAAGCACGTGCTCTCGCCAGAGTCAAAGTGCAACCGTGAATTGACGTGCACCTGTCGCGCGGATGGTTGCGACGTGATCTTTGCGACCACGTCGCAGCCAGTTTGCGACTGAACCCCGTATCGAGAAACTCGATACCGAGACTCGTGTAAAGAAATAGGTTACAGTGAATTTAATGAACAGGCACACGATTTACTACATTACAGTACTAACCCATCGTGGAGCAGAAATCGCTTGAGCGGCTTTGCGCCTAATTCCGTGTTCAGAAACACGTTCTGTACCTCGGATTAGCGCTATCAGACCAGAAAAAAAAAAAAAAGTATCTATAGCGACATACTCCCACCGATTTCCTGAACGATACATACACATTACAGTTCGTTTTCGTGTGATGACATAAAAAAATAACAACACTCGTTCATATCAGAAACTAACGAGCAGGAATCACTTCACTTGCAAGGAATGAGCGTACAAATACCTAACGCTAAAAGGGTTGTACTCTATATGGGCTACCCCACAACAACCAACAGACATATAAATTAGTTTTGTCACACCCCCATAGGCAAAGTGGGGGATAGCAAGAGCAAGCAATAATCATAAGACCAGTCAAAAGCAACAGAGCAAAGCTCGGGGTGGATCCCTCGTCACCACGCAGTCTGAGCATAAGTAAGCTGCCACAAGGCAGTTCATATGCAGAGTGGTAAAAAACAGAGCAAACAGTACAGTGATCACAACCTAGCAAAAGTAAGCATGCAGGTGTTAATATATATATATCACAGTACAAAGCAAAGTCAAGTAGTAAGAAAGTGAGGCTGAATAGGCACAAGACCTAGAGCAGTGCAAAGGTTCTGATGATCACCAGCCACAAGTGCCTTGGTGAAAACATCAGCAGTGATGGCCTATGAGGCCACAAAGGCAAAACGAAGCTGACCACACAGCTGCAAATTTCGCGCAAGGAAGTACCGCAGAGCCATGTGCTTCGTTCTGTGCTCCAGTCTGTGCTCCTGACACAAAGCAATCGTGACCTTGTTGTCGACGTACAGAACTGGAGGAGAACGAGGCCTCTCTCCCAAGTCGGTAAGCAGGTAGGTCAGCCAGCGCAACTCCAGCGCAGCCATGGCCCCCACGTATATCTCAGCCTCACAACTAGAGCTGAGAACAGAAGACGAGCGGGTAGACCTCCAAGAAACTGAACCAGAGCCAAGGCTGAAGGTGTAACCTTGTGACGACCGCTGAGTAGCCTGGTCGTCTGCCCAAGAAGCGTCTGAGTGTCCAATGAGTACAACTGGACCCCATCCTCCAAGAACGAGCCCTATGCCCGATGTGTTGCACACGTAACGCAGCACCCTCCTAGCAGCCCGCCAGTGCTCTGGTCGGTGTCTCCCGGGCGCAACGTAGCGTGCCAGGATGCTGAGAGGGTACGCGAGGTCAGGTCGAGTGCAGGTCATCAAGTACATGAGGCAACCCACAAGCTCTGGATATGGACCATTCGGCTCCACAGACTCGTCCGAAGGTGGAGAGTGAGTGGCCTATAGGCGGAGGAGTGGACTGTGGCGAGGAGAACTGGAAGTCGAAGCGCTGAAGGACCTGGTGCACCATGTGTGACTGAGTCAGGGTGATGGTGCGGCGTGCTCTGTCCCGAGTGATCTGCAAGCCAAGATAGCTGCGCAGCTCACCAAGGTTAGTGCACGTGTGTCTCTTCTGCAGCTCTGACTTCACAAGGGCAAGTGCCTCAGTGTCAGCAGTAGCAAAGACCAAGTCATCGATGCGCATGAGGATGAGGAACGACAGCAAAGAAGTGTCGGTGCGTAGAAACAACGACGGGTCAGCAGTCGAAGGAGCAAACCCAAGAGCCGCAAGTGTCGTCCTCAGTGTGTCGTACCACTCACGAGGCGCCTGGCAGAGACCGTAGACTAGCCGCGGGTGGGCGGTGCAGCCAGATCTCCTCGTGTAGGCTGCCCTGCAAGAAAGCTGTGCTGAAGTCAAGAGAGTGAAGCTCATAGTCACGCTGTGCGGCAACGTGCAGCAATATCCAAAGAGTGGTCATTAACGTAACGCGCCTTGAAGACAGGCGGAGAACCCGACGGCCGCTTCACCCTGAAAATCCACCTGCCGACAATGTTCGCCCCAGGAGGGGGAACATCGTCGACGTAGGTGCCTGTGGACTTCCAGGACGCCATCTCTGCGTCCATGGCCGTCTGCCACTGAGAGGAGTAAGGACCCGTCATCGCCTCTGTGTAAGAGCGCGTGGTCGGGATGGTCAAGAGCATCTGGGTCTCCCTCAGGGGCAAGCAGCATGGCCGTGAGATGAGGTACAGCAGCCGCAAGACACTCGAGTTCAAACTTCTTGTCCTCAAGGACGTCCGTGCTAAGGGTACACTCACCCCCGACGGACGGAGGACAGTCAGACTCAGACTCAGTGACAAGACCAGTGGCGTAGTCGAGACGACACGCAATAGCAAAGTCAACAAGCTCAGCGACTAAGGCCGACGCAGCAGGAGACTCAAAAGCAGGGTCGGTGACAAGAGTGGCGAGAACACACGTGACAGTGAGACTAGCAGCACGAGCACGGCTAGTCTCAGGGTCAGGAACGACAGGAAGTGAGGACATAGGAGGAGGCAGCACGGGGACACGCTGTGGAACAGAGGAAGGACGAAGTGCCATAGTGTGAGTGCCGGGGACAGGAGGAGGACGCGGACGAGGGACACGACGACCAGTGCGAACACCGCAAACAGGCGAGGCAAGATGAGACGCAGGCTCACGATGCTCTGTAAGAGAGTCTGTCTGCTCAGTGTAAGGAGAAGGAGCAAGCAGCGGGGAGTCTGGTTGTAACTGCGGCTGCGATTGGTCAGGCGGTGGGCAAAGTAAGGGAGGAGAAAGGCCAGTAGAAGACGGAAGACTAAGAACCTGGTGAATTGCCGAGCCAGGTGGTGGCAGAGACGACGGTGGCGGTGGGAACGAAAAACAGTTGCCGCTGTATAGTACTCCCAGCACCTGCACCTCTAGTGCCTCCAACACCAGTACCTACAGCTCCAACGTTTCCAGCGCCAGCACCTCCAGCTCCAGTAGCTCCAGAACTTCTAGCTCCAGCGCCTCCAGCACCAGTACCTCTAGCTCCAGCAGCTCCAGAACCTAAAGCTCCGTCGCCTCCAGAACCAGTACCTCCACCTTCAGCAGCTCCAGAACCTACAGCTCCAGCGCCTCCAGCACCAGTACCTCCACCACCAGCACATCCAGCACCAGCACCTCCAGTGCCAGTACGCGAGCAGCACCGCCAAAGATACCACTCACGAAGCTTTTGTGGCGAGAGAGAGTTCTGCCGACGAGACTGCCGCTGCTGTCCGTCCTCAGAGCCACGAGCAGAGGTTCCAACGACCCCACCACCACTAGGACGCTCAGCACCCCCAAACTCAGCACCCCAAGAACCAGTACCGCCAGAGGTGTCACCTGCAGCGTCCGCACCCCCAGGGTCACCACCCGCAGCAGCACCGGGGTCGATAGTGACAGGCTGCAAAGGCGGCGAAGATGGTCGAGGCAGGAAACCCGGAGGGGTCTCCAAGCGAGGTGAGCGGTGAGTGGTCGCCGTGTCGTCAGCAGCAACATCGCCCCCCTCAGCAGGGCCAGAGGTGTCAAAGGTGACCTCCAAAGGCCCAACCAAGGGGGGTGGGTCCACCGACACACCTGAAGGAGCAGGACCTTGAGGGGGGAGGGGGTCTACCGGGGGAGGACCTGGAGGGAGGAAGAGCGGCGAGGTGGGGGGGGGGGGGGGGGGAGCGGGGAAGTGCGGTAAGGAAAGAGACGGTAGAAAGAAACCGACTCGTCAAAGGTGACGTCCCGAGAGGACAAGACGCGTCGCGAGGCTGGGTGGTAAAACTGCCAGCCATGCGTCTGTGGGAAAGCTAAGAATGACGCAGGGAATGGCGCGAGAAGAGAGCTTGTCCGCGGAAATATTGCGAACAAGGGCATGCGAACCCCAGACCCGAAACGCCGACGCATCGCCAACCTCCCCCGTCCAACGTAGTATAGGCGAGGTCTCCGGCATGGAGACACGGGGCCAGAGGTTGAGCTGATGTGCGGCGTATCGGACCACAAAGGACCACAGAAAATGGGGAGCACTCGCATGGATCATGGAGGTGCGAGCAACGTCCATGACCAAGCCAATGCGGCGCTCAGCAATCCCATTCTGCTGTGGGGAGGCCGGAAGCGTGAACGACTGGGCGATGCCCTCCCCACAACAAAAAGCCTCAAGGAGACGGGAGGATAACTCACCGCCTCTGTCAGAGTGCAAGCGCAGGATAGGAAGGTCCTGCTGGAACCGAGCGCGGAGCTGGTGACGGACAGTGCGGATCTAGGGGATCAAGACAGTAGGGACATCCGCCTTGCTGCGCAAGGGGAAGACCGTCGTGTACCGCGTATAGTCGTCAACAACCAGCAGAAAGTAGCGCTCACGGTCCTGTTTACTGACGCGGGTTGGGCCCCATACATCTATGTGGAGAGTTTGCAGAGGAGCAGTTGTCGGGGGAAACGAGGAGGAGTGAGGAGCGGCACGCTGCCGCCCCTCGACGCAGGGAAGACACGGCAGTGCAAGCGAGCGCGGGAGAGGGGCCAGTGACCTGGGGAGGCCAGAGACAAGGAGACGTGAGTGCATGCTACGCAGCGCGATAGGAAGGGGTGACCAAGACGGTGGTGCCATAAGAAGAGTTTGGTGCGTGAGAAGCTGACACGAGCAAGACGCAGCTACCTGACCTGACGCAGACACCTGACCAGACGCAGCAACTTGTGTAGGGGCAGAAGTTAGTGTGTACAGGCCAAACCCAGGCCTCCGCGTGAATGTGGCAAGGTGGCGGCCCGTCCGAGAACATGTACAGATCACCACACGCGCACCTCTAAGAGTAGTGGTAGTGAAGGACGGCGTTACTCACCAAGTTCGTAGAGAACGAGGGGAGGTGGAGACCCGAGAGTGAGCCAGAGGGGACTGCCGGACACGGGAGAACAGTGGAGGCACGTGCAATGACTGGGCCCCCAAAAGGGGTCGGCCAGAGAGACTGGGACCGGTGCAATGAGCGGTGTGACTGTGGTGCTATCTCAAAAGAAACAGCGTGACGCGCCAGAGTCAAGTGTGAAAGTGTGCAAGGCCTCAGTAGGAGGAGCACCTGGGACAGCAGATGCACTAGCACCTAAAGCAGCAGCCTCTATACCAGGATCTGGAGGCACACACAAGTAACAGTCACCCTCAGCACTAGCAGAGCTAACATGCATGGAAGGAAGAATCTTACCCCACTCCTGAGCAAGCCTAACCAGTTGGGGATCTCATCGTCAACACCGTACTCGATGCGCCAGGCATCCTCGAGATGGAAGAAGCAACGGGGCTCAGTGTGTCCACTGAGGAAATTAGCCCGAGGACCTGTACGTCTGATGTACGAGCAACGAACACTACCCCCCGAAGGGCCACACTGAACAAGCCACTCACGAAGCTGCTGAGGCGTGAGCGTCTCAAGCTGGCGGTGCTACTGCCACTGTCCACCCCAAGAGCCTCCACTACCGCCACCACCGCCACTACCGCCACCGTCGTCACCACCGCCTCCACCGCCGCCACCACCGCCCCCGCCGCCGCCACCACCGCCACCACAACCGCCACTGCCGCCACTACCACCACCGTCGCCTCCACCACCACCTCCACCGCCGCCACCTCCACCACCGCCACCTCCACCAGCACCACCCCCACCACCCTTGCTCCCCTTGCGCTTGCCGCTGTGGTGCCTCCCGCTAGGAGCAGACGTAGCACCAACCTCCTCAGCATGAAGGAAGTCAACAGTAGCAACAGAGGCAAAAGAGGGCGCAAGAAGAGACGGGGGAAGGGGAACACCCCTCAAAGAAAGGAGTGCGTGGAGTGCCAAGAGAAGCAGCGACAACTACGGCACTAGTCTCAGCCGTGAGGAGCTGCTTCTCTAGCAAATCGACAGTGAGCTCGGTGGGGTCAAGGGCGAGGAAGTGATCCCTAACTGCGGGGCACGACGACTGTGCAGCAAGCGCGCACGACGGCGGGCGATAGGGGCGCGTGACGACCGTGCAGCAGGCGCACGCAACGGTGGGCAGCAGGGGGCGCGCGACTGCGGGGCAGCAGGTGCGCGCGACGACGGGGCAGCACGGGGCGCGCGACAGCGGGGCAGCAGGCGCACGCGACGTGACGTGCAGCTAAGGCGCGCGACGCGACGGGCAGCAGGGGCACGTGCGCTACGAGCAGCAGGGGCACATGCGCTACGAGCAGCAGGGGTGCGTGATATGCGGGGTAGCTGTGGCGCGTGTGAAAAGACGGCAGCAGGGGCAGGTAGGGCAGCGCGTACGATAGTGCGCGCGGTAACCGCAGTCGGTCACTAGCTAACGGTGGGCCCGGAAAAAAAAAAAAAAGACGGTCCTACGGACCTACTGCTCTGAAACCATGTCAGAAACTAACTAACAGGAATGACTTCTCTAGCAAGGAATGAAAGTACAAGTACCTAACCCTAAAAGGGTTGTACTCTATATGAGCTACCCCACTACAGCCTATAAACATATAAAGAAATTTTGATAGTTCAAGCATCATAAAGGTAATAAGGTGTACTATAAACTCCAGAATGCACGCTACAAGTTCTATCGTTTGCGAAATTGGCTCTTTTGAAGTGCGATGTCCTCCGACAATTGGAAACGCGAAACATGCTAGGGACCACTAGAGAACAAATTTATTGTCAGATTTTTCGATTACGATATAGTACTTTTACAAATTTCCCAACAGCATCAAAGCTGTTTAAATCTCGTTTCGAAATGACTCCAACATGGCTACAACCCGTGTGTAAAATTTATAGTGGGAAAGCAGTTTTTTTTTTTTTTTTTTTTTTTTTTTTTAATTGTGCGCCAAGTGTGGTCCATGTGGTCGAGCCACTCTCGTCTCTGCGGGAGGGGTGTGGCTCAGAGTTACGCAAATGAGGAGTAGCCAATCGGATGCTCTGACACAGGCGGGAAGAAGACCTGATTTGGAGTGTGGTGACCCGATCCAGAGAAAATCTGGCAGGAAGAGAGGATGCAGTCAAAATTTGTGGTGCTCGTGCCTATGTGGCTGAGTCCCAAAATGCTTCAGAAGGACTCAGATGTATGCTATTTCCTTGCTTGCTTCTTGACAGTTCAACACATTCTTCTGGAGTTCATAAGCCTTGGTTGCTTTCGTACCTTCAACCCAATATGGCATGATACATTTCTTCATTCCGAACTGCACATACGCGCACTCGTTGCCGTGAAGTCTATAGAACAAAACTTTAAAAACAGTAGTTGTTTTCGAGCAACTAGAAAACTTTGAATAGATCATTCATTTCCGGTCAACATCATACTCCACTCCAGGGGGTCACATTCCTACAAATTTGATCCTGAAACAACTTCGCACGCGAGACTCTTTTCAGCACAACAATCTCCTCTATTCCTAGGTTCGCTGGCAGTTCATATAATTCACTTCGCGCCGGTATAGATTTTGCGTGTTTATCATGAGCGATTCAGGACAGGTTTCGCAGATCATGTGAGGCTGGCAGTCCTCTGATAAAGGTAGATCAAGAGACAAGTACTGCCTGCCTGTGTCTTACCTCGTTGATTTCTTTTCTCCCCGCTTGCAACACATTGGGATTATCGACAAGCGCTTGTATATAAATCCGTCGTGCTGGCCTATCGTTATCCGGATAGACAAACTAACTCCCTGGTGGCAAACGTTAATGTTGAACGCGACGTGAATCATGTGTGTCGTTAGACACGCGGATTGCTTTATAACTGTCTCTGCAGTTTAGTTTCTGCGCGAAAGTTTGGTAGCGAAACGAGGACTTGTAGGAACCACTCTGCACACCTGTGAACCCACTTTACACACCTCTCTGAACCACTCGACACACCTCTGCAAAACACTCTACACACCCCTGTGCACCACTCTACACACCTCTGTAAACAACCGGTACACGATTCCACCGGACTACTGGATGATGAAGTTGACGAGTGTGGGAGGAAAATTGAGGTCCATCGTGAATATGCACCAGAGGGATGACATACACAAGGGTGGTAAGCGATACAGAGGGGTGATACCCCCACAGGGAGTGCTAGGGATAGCATTGAGGGCATACATTATAGCATGAAGAGGCACCAACACTGCAGAAGAGTTGATTAAAAAGATTTGGATGAAGGTGATGGATTTGAAGAGAATGATGCAAATGTTAATGAAAACACCTTGGCCATACAACCGACACTCCCTTGTCAACTCCAAACGCACCTCATGTGCGCTCTGCCCTCCCCGATGTCCTTCACAGCTGATGCCCACCCGCATGTGCCCGGGGAGGGGCGGGGGGGGGGGGGGGCGTCCTCTCGGATGTACCCACGATTGGTAAAGATCTGCAGGCGCTGGGTTCTCAGGAAGCTGCAAAGAGGGCAAGAGGAGTGGTGTACTTTTGAAAGGCTACAGGGCAAGAAATCACTTAGAAGGTCATGTAAAGGGGAGAGTGCTGCACTTGTGAAAGGTGCTCCGACAGCTGAATGGAGGGCACGAGGGGTGTGATGCCTAAAAAAAAGAGGGTAGTTAGTGTGGCGCAGCAAGGGGTGTGGCTCGCACTTCCACCTTGTGTGAGTGTGGATGTATGTGTAGTTGACTCGCCGTTCGCAGCACGGTTACAGTCATGCCCGAAGCGGCATCATAGACTGTCACAAAGATGAGCGCAAACTCCTGAGGGGGTAGCGGCCATGGCACCTTGAACTTGTGGAGGTGAAGGGGTGGGAAACGGTGGAAATGCAAGGAGTGGAAAAGGGTGGAAGGGAGTGGACGAATAGAGTGTGACATGCGTCATGGTCCAATCAGAGTGTAACATGCTGGACTATGCGTCTGACTACTTGCATCAGGTCTGAAAAACAAAATCGCATGTCATTGGCTGAATGGGTTCTCATTGTCCTCCCACCCACCAAACCGTCTGCTGGACCATTTTCTAAACCATCCACTGAACCAGCTACCAAACCATCCACCGCATCAGTTATCATCCTGCCCACCAAACCAGCTACCAACCCATCCACTGCTACCGAACCAGAACCAGCTTCTCCCGCTGAGTACCAACCCAACAACAAATCAGCTCATGATGCAACGTACGGTCCAGATTCGCCGTGCGACCATGCCATCCACGGCCGGTGGCGGTTCAACGCACAGAAGCGGGCGTACGAGTGGCAACTCTACCCCTGCGCGCACCCCTTTCCCCCACCTCTCAGTGGCTCTCCGCCCTCCAATCGCGGAGTATTTCTGAGATTAAATTTGTCGGGGATTCTCAAGTGCACCTCCTATGCCACCACTTCTTTTTTCTCCTCACTAGCAAGGCTAACATCATCTGTTGGTCGTGGCGTCCCCTGGGCCAGATCTGCAGCCTCTAACACTCAATTTCTGTCGGATCGGAGGGATTTACATCGACAAGCCTTTGGCTGCAGGAGCAGTGTGGGAGCACTTTTTTTAATTTTTAATTATTATTATTATTTCATTTTCATTTTCTTTCTTTCTCTTCTCTTTATTTAATCTTTTTTGTTCCATGGCTTTCACCCCTATGTTCGTGGCATCCAGCTCTTGAGTAGTAGTGCATTTGCTGCCGTTGCTTGCACCTTCATCCCCCGTGTGGCATGACCTCGGACAGTTCAAGGCCCATCCTCAGGCCCATCCTCAATGGAGTAAGCACACTCCATTCTCCATCCTTTCGGAACATGGGAAGTATACACACTCTACGTGCCTTTCCATCCTTCGTGCCACTCTTCCCCCCACGGTAATCACCGTGTACCTACAAGAATGTCACGTCGATTGAGCTGCTCACGTTTCCAAACATTTCCATGACAGCCAATGTGACGCTTGTAGACGGTGGCTTTTGAATAACGGTTTTTTGTGCACAGCCTAAGAACGCGTTGGGGTATTATCTCCCCAACTGCCTGCAGTGGGTTTACTCTCAGAGGAAACTTGCATTGCAGGCGCAGCAGCAGCCGCAGCAACATCAACAGAATAAGCAGCAGTAGCAAGGAAATCAAACTTGGCACTACCGGCCAGGGCGGACCCGTGGTTTCGGTTCCGAATCATCCCTCCAAAACGTCTCAACGACTTTTATTACAACGGAACAAACATGTTCATTGCACACATCAACATAGTTATTGCCAGCTATTTGGTGTTGCGTCAAAATGTTGATCGTGCCTAGGATCACCTTAGGAAGGTTTGCACATAGTGTGTTGCAGCGAAAATTGAGCTCATATCAAAGTGAATAAAAAGTGACTGAGATGATTAAAACAAGCGCATACATATGTTTATATAACAGTACAGGGGAATATGAAACGGTCTAGTCTAGCCGTATACTCGAAGGGGCACATTCCTTTATTGCAGCGAAATCTAACCGTGCGACTCTAGACGGTTACGAACATGTTTCCGCCATGATCCTCACCAGTGCAGCTCCACGATGCTTCTGTTCAACGGTCCAGATGCCGCCTAACCGTTCGCGACTCTTCACGTCATTCTGACATTTCGCCTTCGTACTCTTTATTGTGTTCTTCGTTTGCTACTAATAGGACTGCACATTGTTATATATGTTATGCTTGTGTAGGCTACAGTGGGTTAGCCTATACGGGGTACACAATTCTAGGGTTAGGTACTTGTACTGCTTTGCACTGTTAGTTCATCACTCCTTTGTTCATTTCTTGCTTGCCTAGCTAGATCAATTCTAGCTATGGCTTCTCACTGTCCTTACTATCTTGACATGGTATCAGAGCAGGTCCTTCACTAGGACCGGTCTAGGGCCCACCGTTACCTACCTACCTACCTACCTACCGTGCGCCCTCGTGCGCCTCTTACGACCGCGCGCCCTCGTGCGCCCCCGCGCCCTCGTGCGCTCTTGCGCCCTCGTGCGCCTCTCCCTACCGCGCACGCACGGCCTGCTAGCCACCCGCGCGCGGCCCGCTTTCTCTCCAGCGCGCGCGACCCGCTAGCCGCCCGCGCGCGGTCCATTTCCTCGCGCGCGCGACCCGCTAGCCGCTCGCGCGCGCCCCGCCCGTCTGTCGCGACGCCCTGGGGAGCCCGCGAGCGCCCCGCCCGTCCGTCGCGACGCCCTAAGGAGCCCGCGAACCCCCCGCCCGTCCGTCGCGACGCACTGGGGAGCCCGCGAGCGCCACGCCCGGTCGTCGCGGCGCCATTGGGAGTCCACGCGCGCCCCGCCTCGCCGTCGCGGCGCCCTCGGGGGTCGCGCGCGCGTCCCTCCCGCCCGTCCGTCGCGGCGCCTTGGGCAGCAGCGCGCGCCACCCCCCCCCCCCCCCCCCCCCCCCCCCCCCTTGCATCAGCTGCCGCCGCCGACTCTGCAGCAGCTGCCGCCGCCGACTCTGCAGCCGCTCTCCGCCGAGCCTGCCGCAGTTGGCGCTGCCGTCACTGCTGCCCCGGTCCCTGCAGCAGCCGCCCCTGGCATCTCGAGCAGCTGCCGCGGAGCTCCCTACTGTGGCCTAGCCTCGCTCTGCAGTTGCAGCGGCCCCGCTGTCACCTCCGCCTTGCGCCTGCCCCGCCGACCACTGGTGAGCACTCCCCTGCCAGCACTGCTACCGCTGCTACCGCTGCTCCTGCTGCTACTGTTCCTGACGTGACAAGATGCAGCTCCAGGACCGTGCGCGTGAGTCCCTCACGCTCCAGCAGGCTCGTGAGTGGTACGCTAGTTTAGGCTGTCGGGGTGGCCGTCGTGGTAGTCGCTCTGGAGTGCGTCGTTCGGGAGCACCTGGTAGTGGACAGGTGCGGCGGCAGTGTCCTCTTACGCTCCAGCGGGCCCGTGAGTGGTACGCTAGTTTGGGCTGTCGGGGTGGCCGTAGTGGTAGTCGCTCTGGCGTGCGTTGTTCGGGAGCATCTGGTAGTGGACAGGTGCAGCAGCAGTGTCCTCTTACGCTCCAGCGAGCTCGTGAGTGGTACGCTAGTTTGGGCTCTCGGGGTGGTGGTCGTGGTAGTCACTCTGGAGTGCGTCGTTCGGGAGCTTCTGGTCGCGGACCGGTGCAGCTGCCGTGTAGTGTGAGTGAGGCTGCCGCTCTAGGTGCTAGTGAGACCGCCACTATAGGTGCTCGCGTGTCTGCCACCTCAGGTGATGGTGAGGCTGCCGCCCTAGGTGCCAGTGAGTCTGTCCCCCCTGGTACTGAGTCGACTGAGGCACTGCACACCTTCACCCTGGACTCAGGTGCTTCTCGCTGTTTCTTTCGTGACCGCACTGCCCTTGAGCCACTTGCTCGGCCAGTTGCTGTCTCCCTCGCTGACCCCTCTGGGGGTCCGGTCATTGCGACCTCCTCCACTGTTCTTCCCTGTCCTGCGGTCCCGTCGGGCACACTGTCTGGTCTCCACCTCCCCTCGTTCTCTACGAACTTGGTGGCGGGTTGTGCGCTCCAGGACGCGGGTGTTCACCAATTCACCCCTGCCTACGAGCGCGTGACACACTGCACGTGTGCTCGGACGGGCCGTCACCTGGCTACCTTCACTCGGCAGCCGGGGTCGGACTTGTACACACTGACCACTGAGTCCCCTCAGGTAGCTGCGTCTACGTCTGCGTCTGCGTCAGGTCAGCTGTCTGCCCCCTGCTCGTGTCGCTCTCTGGCGCACGACACTGTCCTCTGGCACCACCGACTTGGCCACCCGTCTGTGCAGCGCCTTCGCGCCATGCACAAACGGTACCTTGTCTCTGGTCTTCCCAGGGTTCTCCCTCCCCTCCCACCCTCGCCTGCTCCTCCCTGTCTTCCCTGTGTCGAGGGGCGGCAGCGCGCCGCTCCTCACTCCTCCTCCTTTCCCCCGACGACTGCTCCTTTGCAGACGCTCCACATGGACGTGTGGGGCCCAGCCCGCGTCCGTGGTCAGGGTCAGGAGAGGTACTTCCTGATAGTTGTTGACGACTACTCGCGCTACACCACGGTCTTCCCCTTGCGCACCAAGGGTGAGGTCCCTGATGTTTTGATCCCTTGGATCCGCAGAGCTCGTCTCCAGCTCAGCGAGCGTTTCCACTCGGACTTTCCTGTCCTGCGCTTGCACTCTGACAGAGGTGGTGAGTTCTCCTCCGACCTCTTGGCAGCCTACTGTACTGCGCACGGCATTGAGCAGTCGTTCACGAATCCGGCCTCTCCACAGCAGAATGAGGTTGCTGAGCGCCGCATTGGCTTGGTCATGGAGATCGCTCGTACCTCCCTGATCCATGCGGCTGCTCCCCACTTTCTGTGGCCGTTTGCGGTCCGATATGCTGCGCATCAGCTCAACCTCTGGCCCCGTGTCTCCTTGCCGGAGACTTCCCCGACTCTGCGGTGGACGGGAGAGGTTGGCGATGCGTCGCGTTTTCGGGTCTGGGGATCCCGAGCTTTTGTTCGCGACACGTCCGCAGACAAGCTCTCCCGTCGCGCTGTCCCCTGTGTCTTCCTTGGCTTTGTCCCGGACGCGCCTGGCTGGCAGTTTTACCACGTCACCTCGCGCCGGGTTCTGCCTTCTCAGGACGTCACTTTTGACGAGTCCGTCCCCTTCTACCGCCTCTTCCCCTACCGCACTGCCCCGCTCCCCCCCCCGCCTCTCTTCCTCGCACCAGGTGCTGCTGTGGTAGACCCCCTCCCCCCTCAGGGTGCCGCTCCCTCAGGTGTGTCCCAGGTAGACCCGGTTGACCCTGTCGAGGTAGCTGTTGACTCCCGTCCTGCTAGAGGTCCTGAGCCTGAGCGTGAGGAGCCTGAGGGTGCTGAGCCTGTGGGTGCGGAGCCTGGGGGTGCTGAGCCTGGGGGTGCTGAGCCTTGGGGTGCTGAGCCTGGGGGTGCTGAGCCTGGGGGTGCTGAGTCTGGGGGTGCTGAGCCTGGGAGTACTGCGTCTAGGAGTGCTGAGCCTGGAGGTGCTGAGCCTACGTGTGCTACACCTGGGGGATCTCTCTCCTCCCAGCAGCTGCAGGAGAGGTACCTACAGTACTGCCGCCTCCGGAGAGGTCCTGCTGGAGCTGGTAGCGGTGCTTCCCCTCCTGCCCGGGAGCTCCCCCCCCTCCAGCAGATCCGAGAGTGGTACACGAGGCGCTGCAGTCTTAGGAGTGGTGCTCCTGGTGCTGCGGACCAGGACGTTGGCGCTGCTGCTGGTACTGAGGACCCGAGCGGTGGCGCTGCTGCTGGTGCTGCGGACCCGGGCGGTGGAGCTGCTGCTGGTGCTGAGGACCCGGGCGGTGGAGCTGCTACTGGTACTGAGGACCCGGGCGGTGGAGCTGCTGCTGGTGCTGAGGACTCGGGCGGTGGAGCTGCTGCTGGTGCTGAGGACCCGGGCGGTGGAGCTGCTGCTGGTGCTGAGGACCCGGCCGGTGGAGCTGCTGCTGGTGCTGTGGACCCGGACGGTGGAGCTGCTACTGGTACTGAGGACCCGGGCGGTGGAGCTGCTGCTGGTGCTGAGGACCCGGGCGGTGGAGCTGCTGCTGGTGCTGAGGACTCGGGCGGTGGAGCTGCTGCTAGTGCTGAGGACCCTGGCGCTGCTGTCCCTGCTGGTTCTCGAGACGCTGCGCGGCCGCGACCGTACTTTGTACCGCTCCTTCAGCAGGTTCTTGGTCAGGCTCCTCCTCCTTGTCCTCCTCCCTCCGTAGAGTGTCCTCCGCCTGTCCAGTCGCAGTCACAGTTCCCGCCTGCCTCGCCTCTTCCTGGTCCCTCTCCTTACACTGGTCCCACAGGAGGCCTTACAGAGCGTCGTCAGCCTGAGTCTCGTCCAGCGTCGCCTGTTCGTACTGCTCGTCCTGGTCGTCGTGTCCCGCGTGAGCGTCCTCCTCCTGTCCCTGGCACTCACTACATGACTCTGCGTCCCTCCACTGCTCCTCAGCGTGTCCCTCTGCCGTCTCCTCCTGCGTCCTCTCTACCTACTCTTCCTGACCCGGAGTCTGACTCCCGTCGTGCTGCCAGTCCCACTGTCACGCGTCTCCTCGCCACCGTTGTCACTGACCCTACCTTTGAGTCCGCCGCTGCGTCTGCTCTGGTCGCTGAGTTGGTTGACTTTGCTGCTCGGTGTCGCCTAGACTACGCTGCTAGCCTTGTTGCTGAGTCTGAGTCTGCGTCTGTCTGTCCTCCGTCCGTCGGGGGTGAGTGTGCTCTTGGCACGGACGTCCTTGAGGACAGACAGGAGGAGTTCCAGTGCTTTGCTGCTGCTTTGCCCCATCTCGTGTCCATGCTAGTTGCCCCTGAGGGAGACCCGGATGCACCAGACATCCCGACCCCGCGCTCTTACGCAGAGGCGGTGGCAGGTCCCTACTCCTCTCAGTGGCAGACAGCCATGGACGCAGAGATGGCTTCCTAGAAGTCCACAGGCACCTACGTCGACGAGGTTCCCCCACCTGGGGCGAACATCGTTAGTGGCATGTGGATTTTCAGGGTGAAGCGGCCGCCTGGTTCTCCGCCTGTCTTCAAGGCGCGTTACGTGGCTCGTGGCTTCAGTCAGCGCGAGGGAGTAGACTTCTTCCAGACCTTCTCCCCCACCCCGAAGATGACTACTCTTCGAGTGCTGCTGCACATAGCCGCTCAGCGAGACTACGAGCTTCACTCTCTTGACTTCAGCACTGCTTTCTTGCAGGGCAGCCTGCATGAGGAGATCTGGCTGCGCCGCCCTCCTGGCTTCACTGGGTCGTTCCCTCCTGGTACCCAGTGGAGGCTCCAGCGGCCAGTCTACGGTCTCCGCCAGGCGCCACGTGAGTGGCACGACACACTGAGGACGACACTCGCGGCACTTGGGTTCGCTCCTTCTACTGCTGACCCGTCGCTGTTTCTACGCACTGACACCTCGTTGCCGCCGTTCTACATCCTCGTGTACGTCGACGACTTGGTCTTTGCCACTGCTGACACTCAGGCACTCGCCCACGTGAAGTCGGAGCTGCAGAAGCGACACACGTGCACAGACCTGGGTGAACTGACAAGCTACCTTGGCTTGCGGATCACTCGGGACAGAGCACGGCGCACCATCACCTTGACTCAGTCACACATGGTGCAGCAGGTCCTTCAGCGCTTCGGCTTCACGTACTCCTCGCCTCAGGCCACTCCTCTGCCTACAGGTCACTCGCTCTCAGCTCTGCCTTCGGATGAGTCCGTAGAGTCGAGTGGCCCGTATCCAGAGCTTGTTGGCTGCCTCATGTACCTGATGACCTGCACTCGACCTGACCTTGCATACCCTCTTAGCATCCTTGCACGCTATGTCGCTCCTGGCCGTCACAGGAAGGAGCACATGGATGCCGCTAAGAGGGTGTTGCGCTACTTGTGCAGTACGTCGGGCATGGGGCTAGTGCTTGGAGGGCGAGACCGTGTTGTACTCACTGGACACTCAGACGCCTCTTGGGCGGACGACCAGGCTACTCAGTGGTCGTCTCAGGGTTACACCTTCAGCCTTGGCTCTGGCTCAGTTTCTTGGCGTTCTACACGCTCTTCTTCTGTTCTCAGCTCCAGTTGTGAGGCTGAGATCTACGCCACAGCCATGGCGGCCCAGGAGTTACGCTGACTCACCTACCTGCTGACTGACTTGGGAGAGCGGCCTCGTTCCCCTCCAGTGCTGTACGTTGACAACAAGGCTGCCATTGCCTTGTGTGAGGAGCACAGACTGGAGCACAGAACGAAGCACATCGCTCTGCGGTACTTCCTTGCTCGAGAGCTTCAGCAGCGTGGTCAGCTTTGTCTCCGTTACGTGGCCACTGAGGCCAACACTGCTGATGTGTTCACCAAGGCGCTTCAGCCCTGTGACCATCAGCGCTTTTGCACTCTCCTAGGTCTTGTGCCTACTGGACCTCACTTGCTCACTTCTTGACTCTGTTTGTACTGTGATCTTTATATATATGCCTGCATGTTTACTCTTGCTAGGTTGTGATCATTGTACCTCTTGCTCTATTATAAACCTGCATGTGAACTGGTCTTGTGACCGCTTGCTTGTGCTCAGAATTTGTGTGGAATCCTTGAGATCCACCCTGAGCTTGTTTTGCCTTGCTCTGCCTTGACTGGTCTTGTGACTCCTAGTTCTCCCCTACTTTGCCTATGGGGGTGTGTCAAACATTATATATGTTATGCTTGTGTAGGCTACAGTGGGTTAGCCTATACGGGGTACACAATTCTAGGGTTAGGTACTTGTACTGCTTTGCACTGTTAGTTCATCACTCCTTTGTTCATTTCTTGCTTGCCTAGCTAGATCAATTCTAGCTATGGCTTCTCACTGTCCTTACTATCTTGACACACATTACTTTCTCAATCTACTATTTGTAACACTTGGGACGGTACGGCCTGCAATTTCTAAATGATTGGCTGATCGCAACCCCTCACCCCGACGATACGTGTGGGCCAAAGGATCCACGTCGCACCCGCTTTGCCAAAGCTGCAGAACGTAATAAGAATGCGGGAACGGATGGGAGGTTTTTGGGGGCTGTGGGAGAAGCCTTGGTGTGGAATTTTAACATCAAATTTTTTTAGTATGTGTGGTAATTATCTTGTAAGGAATGTGGAATATCTTGTAAGCATGGAATTTGGTATGCATGGCGAACTCAGGCAAAATTGGAAAATCAACTGGTTTCGCACAGTTATTCCAGCCTTGCATGATCAGCGTTCTTTTTTTCCTTTGGTTTGCTCAGGAATGTCTTATTGGGTTGTGGAACAATTTACACTGGTGAGAAACAACATGTCTCGAAAACCAAGCATCAAAGACACTTTAGTACAAAGCTCTATCAAGTCGGAAAAAATTAACGGTATTTACAAGCTGGAATAATAATATCGAAAAAAAAGAGCATGCATCAGATTGTAGTACATAGCTGTAGCAAACTTGAAATTGCACTCTCCCCATCCTGCATCACTCGTTGCCTCCCGCATTCGCCTTCCGCCGTCCCCCTTTGGTGGGCTGGGGAGAATGGAGCATCCCACTCTGATATGCTTAAAGACTCTGCGCCACGAGAGAGCAATCAAAACCACCTTAGCCATTTTGACAGCTTCTGTCTCCCCAGGCTCGGGATCCACAAGGCTGAGAATAGCCATGGTGAGTACCACTTCCCACTCAGCCTTTTCGTGCGTTTGGTTCTTAACATCTTTTAAAGCCCACACTCCGAGCCAAGCAGTAGAGGTTGCTCGACTCGCAAGGCTTGCCTCGTTGAGTGGGCCATGAGCCGCCTCATCCGCACCCTCTGCCCAGTCTTGGTGTAGAGGGTTGCCGCCACTCCTGCTGCATAGACCGCGGAAGTGACACTCGTGGGCGACACCAGTCCAACCCCTCCGTGTACAAGGGCCTGTCCAATCCCCGTGCAAACAGCCACCTGGAAATGCGCGCCGTCTTTCACCTGTGCGTATGTTTTATCTATGACGTTATCGAAGCTGCACAGGAGGGGTGGATACGAGGTTAGTGGGGAAAAACGAGAAAATGTACAATATCATGCTGATTCAAATCAAATACTTACTTTTCGAACTTGTCCAGGTTCAATTCGTTTATAACACTCCAAACACTTGTCGAGAGTTTACGAGCGAATTCGAGGCGGACCGCCCACGATCCAACCTTGACAGAATCCATGCCGTAATGGACCATGTCGGTGTCGGAGAAATAGGTCATCCAACAGACAGCCACTTCTCCGCGATGTTCCGCAGGGTGTTGTCAACCCTCGCCAAGGAGACTCATCCACAGGTAGACATGGCGAACGTTGAACAGCTGCTGAAGGAGGTTCCCTGCCATGTCCTCACCGTAAGTGTGACTTTCAGAGTTTTTTTGGTGGACAGCTTTTTTTTTCACAATTGTGAGAAGTGACAACCAGTTGTGCGGTTTTTCCGCGCGCAGGAGAACCACATCCCCAAGCAAGACAACGGTCATGACTGTGGAGTCTTCGTTTGCCACTACTTGAAAACTTTGGTCTACTCCGACTTCGCCAACTTGAAGAGTGGCCTGTGGTTCAAAGGGGTGAGCGCGCTGCAGTACCGCCGCATCATGCGCGCTGATTTATGCGCACACGCTATGGGAGAGTTGCTCCGGAAGCTAGAGGAGGATGGCTTGGATGTTCCATCTCAGCAAAGCGGCACGACCACCAACACAACTTTGAGGGAGGGTGCGACGGATGGACGTCAGACAGAAGAAGATCGTATAGACCAGCTCGAGGCGGAGGTATGCTCGTTAAAGCGCGAGGTCGGTGCGATGACTGCAGGCTTCGCCGCAATTGGTAGTGTGATTGGGATGTCGAGGGAGCAATTAATCTCAGCAGGCAAAAACATGCTGCAGCAAACTGCCGTCGGTGCGCAGGGGTCGAGGGGTGATGATGGGCGCAATCACGGCCCAAACACTCCGCTGCGGCCGTCAGCCTACACGAAGCAGCTGAACGACAGCCCAGACGAGGATATGATGGGCTCCAACACGAGAGTGTCGCTCGACAGCAAATTCGCGGCGGCCGTTGGTGCGTGCCCCTGTTTCCCGGCACATCTGCCAATTCCCGGGACGGTTCCACACTGGCTGTTGTCCCGGCAGTAGGCAGCTGCGGTTTCACTAGTCCAGCCATCCTATCTGCTGTATGGGCTGGCGCAGAGCGGTGCGGGCGCACCTCCCGGCTTCATAGCTGTACCTAAGCAGGAGACCTTGGCGGGAGGAGAGGATTCTGACGAAGATGGAGAGGGCGAGAACGAGCCAGGAACAAAGCCGACCAAGTACACAGGGGTCTATGTGGAGGCCGATACAGGCAAGTATGGGGTGAAGGTCATCGCGAAGGACAAGGAGGGGAAGAAGACAACGAAGAGAGTCGGCGCGTACACCACGACAGAGGAGGCTGCGTATTGCTACGCGGCAGCTGCCCACGTGCTGAGGCCTGGTAAAGGCACCCGGAACTCTGTGGCTTTATCAGCGGCTGATAAGGCAGCTCAGAAGGGGTGCACCCCCGAAATCCTGAAATTCATGGTGGATGCCCGCATGTGGTGGCGCTGGAGGGTATGGAGGGAGACCTACAAAGGTCTGATGCGGAAGGCAGCAAAAGCCAAGAAGAATGCAACGCGTGCAAAGAGGGGCAGACCGCGCAAGGAGAGTGGTGATCAGGGTGGGGGCACGGCAGGGGAGGGTGAAGGCGAGAAGGCTGGCGGTGAGGACACCGTAATCGTTGCCAACGAACCAGAGGACTGCAGGGTGCTTAAGAAGGCCCGCGGTGCAGAGGCAAAGTCCACCGACGACAAGACCGATGAAACTGGTCGTGGGAGGCAGAAGGATGGTGCTTGGGATATCAGTGGGAAATAAGAATGGGCAAGGGGCTAGAGAAGGCATCCCTGGAGGATTGATGTTTGCGTGTGTGCTGTGGACTTGAAATGTAGTGCTTCATTACTAGTTTGCTACTGCAATGTTTCCACGTTTTGAATGTTTAATTGGTCTAAAATTTTTAGCAAGCGTTGGTACTCTAATATCAAGAATCAGAAATGGTATTGAGAGGACGGGTGTTCGGATGAAAGATGACGGCGATCATTGGATGAATCGTATTCGCTAACAAAGATTACTGAAAGCGAGGAGGTCGTTTGCCAGTGGATGACGGAGATTGCGTTTATCCTGATTGGCCGCAACGGTTTTGGCGATTGTTGTGGACGGTTTTGAGCAAAGTTTACGAGTTGCCGTTTACTTTGCTTGGTCAAGCCGAGTACTTAGGCTTGCGTGGCGTGCACTCAAACACTGTGCGTCGTTTACAATGGAGACTTCCGTTGCTTCTGAGGATACTGGCAACACGGGGCGTGCAAGGCGAGTGTCCCAGCCCCCGGCGTACCTACACGCGACATATCAGCTTGCAACTCCTCGTGGGCGCATGGCTCGGGGGACTCGCGGAACGGCTTTGCCAAAACGTTTGGCCTTTACCAGAGCGGATGCTGGCGGGAAAGCTGTTGGTGACGGTAATGACGGTTTTATTTGCTGGTTGTTTGCAATCTATGACGCTACTTTCGCGTTTTGTAGCCTGTTTGATTAGGAATGTGTTGTCTTTCCGCAACCTTCCGCCATGGAGCTTGTGTTGTCCGGACCTAACATTCTCCTCCGCCTACATTCCCACGTCTACAGATAATACTGGTGGTGAGACATCTGACGCTTCCCCCGGCAGGGTCGGCAAACAAGCGCTGGAGAGTGACTCTCCCGATTCGCGTTCCAAGAGCAACGGTGCTCCTCGTCTAGCGAACCGGAATCGAGGCGAGGACGTAGACGGGGGCGAACAGGCACACAACGTGAGCAATAACAACGCTTCCGATGAGGAGGATGACGAGGATGTGGGTGACGCGATGCGCACAATGTTCGAAAACAATGCGTACCGAGAGAACGATGCTGTGGACACCAATGGCGAGGAGGTGCGCGTTTCCGCGGGAGTTATCATGAGCCTGCTTAAGTCGCAGGACGAGAGCGCGCAGAAGGTGGCTCGCTTGGAAACTCTGCTTTTGGAGGCGCTGGCGAAGTCCGATGGGGGGTCCCGTCGGCGCAAGGCGAAGCGGCAGAGGGATCCCGGGCAGGGATGCATGAACCCAAAGCGCCAGCGTCGCGGCGAGGCAGTGGCCGACGTTGAGGAGGATGACGATGAGGAGGAGGACGACGACTACGAGGACATGGCACATATTCGCATACGTCGGAAGCACATGCGCTCTGCAAAGTCGCCTGTTCTTCAACGCGCACTGGATCTGCTGCCGGCCGACAAGGCTTGGAAGGTGGGACGTGCTACCAAACTTGTAACATTACTTTGTGAGTGTGCAGTTTCTGCCGTACAATGGCCTGTTGTGGTGCATTGTACTGATTCACACTTTCCCATGGTGCCTAACTTGTGTGCAGCGCCTATGCGAGCTGGTCCGATTGCAGCTGTTTTTGAAGAAGCCGGCCGCAACCATGACTTTCTATCCGAGCTCTGACGGCAAGACATATGGCGTTAGCTCAGTGATTGACCGCCTGCCGCATAGCTTCGCGTGCCTTGCGCTTGCCGCGGACAAGTCCCGCCGTGCTGACCTTAACAAGACGCTGAGCGAGTGGAAGACAAGGGCTGCAGCACGGGTCCGGGACATTGCGCTCCCCAAGCTTGGATTCTTCCGTGATGAGCACGACGAGGCAAGCCCGTGGGCAAGGGACAACGCACGCACGCTGGAGCAGATTCGGGAGCGCATTGGGCTCGGTGCGGAGGAGAGCCGTAAGCGGTGTTCTGGTGCTTTTAGACATTGGTGACGGTTGCGTTGTGGTTTTCGTGTTTAAACCCCAACATTCTATCCGCGGTGTGCAGATGATCTGGTGCTGAGCAACTGGTCTAACAACCGCGACGACGGGATGCCCTTTGCGTCTGCCGCGTTTGCGGCGTGCGCAAAGGCTGCCTTCATTCCGAAGAAGGCTGCACTGCCGCTCACTTTGAAGGTGTACCACCTTGTGTGGCTGGAGCACGTGGTGAGTGACATTGTAGGTGTTGGGTGGTTAGTTTGAACATGGCTTAAGTCTTACAAGGCGTGCGCTGTTTGTATTTCCTTTCAGGTGTCCGACAGCATCATGTATTGGGAGCAGAGGATGGGCCGCCTCTCTAACTCGGCCGGGGGGAACGGCCACGTGGTGAACGGGCTCAAGGTGCTTGTGAAGGGCTCCGTTTCACAGGCCATCCGTCACTTCAATCCCGAGTACGACGACGAGAAGGAGGAATGGATATGGGGACGCCATGGCCTCCGCCTTTCTGCCTGTGGTCTTGAGAACATGAAGCCTAATGCTGGCGCCAGCGGCGGAGACGGCGCCGAGAATGATGTGCAGTCGGTGTCAGTCGGGGGCGTGTAGAGCACCGGGGAGGGGGAGGCCGGCCTGTTGGTGGGCCTAAACCCGTGATCGAGTGGGCTGCTGTTGGTTGTGTGTGCGCTTTTGATATTTATTTTCTGTGTTTGGGGTTTTTAGGTGTGTAGAATGCCGCATATGCGGTGTTTGAACCCTGGTAGACGGTTGTGTTACATGTAATGTGATGCTTGTTTTGTGTGGGATTAGTGGACATGGTTTGGTGCTTTTTATACTACAGGACTGCGCGTGGATGAGAGTATGGAAATCACGAAATGAACATAACAAACCGAAGCGCGCCTGAAATGCGCCGCATTTGTCGCCGCGATTGTCGGAGAGTACCTGATTGGGGCCATGAATGGTGATCCGGCCATCCTGGGAGCAGCACGCGGGTTGCCGTGATTGGCGCGTAATGTTGACAAGGCACCATATGCGGTAGAAGAGAAGTGCATGTGTCGGCACGCAGGTGGCGTGTTGGAAAAAGGAGGCGTTTGTGAATGGTGTATAGGTGACGCGTGTCATTGTAATGATGGTTCGTTTCTGTGCACCGTGGACGGCTCTCCTGATGCCGCGGCTTGTGCGACACAGGAAGTTTGGTGCAGGCGCTCGATGTTACGAGCGGTGCGAGAGGGTGTCAGAGCGACACGTGCACAACGGTGGGCGCGGGTGATGGGCATCCGCCCTGAGCGGTCGGAACGAGGTGGTGCGACACATAGGAGCTGTGTGGTTTGCAGGCGCACGCATATGCGATTGCATGGGCGATTTCCCTAAAATGTGGCCGATACGTGGCGGGCTTTGAGTTGTTGCTGCTGTGTTGGGCGAGGAGCACGCTCGTATACAAGTGGATGGGCGACGCACGCGAGGTCTCAGCGAGATGGTGTTACACGTAGTACGAAGACGGGTGATGACGACATGTGGGACATGCGGGTTATGCGATGGCGTGTGGGTGTTCTGTATCGAGTCACGAAGTGGGTTGCACGTGGCGGGTTTGGAGTGGTGCGCGGGATTCAAAGCTCGAGGAATCGACGGGCTGGATGTGGAGTGTAGTCCCTAATCGATCGCGCCCGAGGGGGCTCGGGAAAGTGTAACTTTTTTGGCGAGTTGTGGAGCAGTTTCCACGTGAACGGTGCCGATTCGGTCTTGTGGTGCGGAATCGGGCGGCTGTGGTAGCTTCGGGAAGTCTTGGCAGTGTAAGCTTACGTGGCAGGTACGGTTGTAATGGACGTACACGTGGGCACGTGTACGTCCCCGCATGTTTTGGTTGCTGGGAGGTATGTGTGGTGGGTGGTCGCGGAGCAACGTTATCGTGATTGTGTGAGTTACGTGGGGGGTTACTGTAGGCCATTTGTAAAGTTGCCCGGACACTTGCGTGCTGGATGCGGGAATCTGCACACCGTGTTGACAGAAAGTGACGGAAAGGTGACAGTTGCAGTTATTGACGCTACCACTGTTTTCGAGTCAGACTTTTTTTTTGCGCGGCGAATGCAACTGCAAAGTTACGAAAGAGCCATTTTAAAGTTTTTTTTTGCACTTGCCTTTTCCGCGATGTAGCGGGAATTCCGGTGTTGACGGTAAGTGTTTAGTTCGATTTGCGGTTTTTGCGGAGCGCATGTTTAGCGAAGCGCACCAAGTCTGCGCTTTGCGGTTTTTTGCGGTTTGCCGTTTTTGCTGTTTGATATTAGTGAAGCGCAACAAGTTTGCGCTTCGCGTTTTTTAAATACTGGAGTGAGCATGTAAACCGACTGACGTGTTATTCCACCACAATGTCACGTCAGGAGAGAATACCAGCGGCGGGACATCAGAAGCCTCCCCCGGTAGGGCCTTGTCCCAAGGTCTCCACATCGACTCTCCCGACTCTCGCTCTAAGCGCGACGACAATGAACATCATGCGAGGAAGATGCACGTTGATGACGTTGACCATGGCGAACCTGAGCCAACAACCCGAATGAACAATGCTATCGAAGAGGAGTGTCACTCTTCAATTCCTTCTTCCGCCTGCAAGCATAGAATGCCACGTTGAACTCGGCTCACTTTCACTATACTACGCAGCAGACCCAACACACTGTGACACGTGCAGTTGTGCCGACCCCACTATGAATGTACATTCTCACCTCTCCAGAATGTGAATTTCGGTCTTCCCGAGTGTACAGAGGTAGGTGTCTATAATGTGGATGAACACACCCGAGTCCAAGACATGCAACGTGTCTGCAAGGCGTGCCAAGTACACGTTCCCTCACTCGGTGTCCTCGAAGTTCCAAAGTACCAGCACGCATTGGAGACAAAGGAAATATATTAGCCCCGCGATGGTTTCAATTGACAAAATGCTTTCTCATGGGAAAGTCGTTCAACTTGCGGACACATACCTCGATGGGATGAGTCGACCATTTTGACTGCATTTCCCGAGCATCTTCCTTCTTCGCACATTCTTGGATATGACATACTATGTCCCTCTGCTTCTCATGCGTTCGAGGATCCTTATCTGATGTTATACGCGTCAGATCTCCCACCTCCATGTAACAATTTGCACAAGGACGATGAGTACCCGTCTGCAGAGTTGCAGATGCCCTGCTGTTCTCTGAATAGTCGCCTGGTTATCCAAAAAGGCATGGGATCGCCTTGACCACTTCACCGGCAGCGTCTGTCATATAAAGTTACCGTATTGGCGCACTGCAAACAGACACGTGTAACTATGGTATTCAGTTTTGAACAGAAGGTATGCAGAACCCCTACAACTTACAACGACCTGTGATTTGAGAAATAAAGCATATTTCGTAGATTTCCGCATTAGTGGGCCTAGTATGATCTTCAAAGCCTCTTGGAAGATGCGTGCCTTCTCTGTGGGACTCGCCCACTCCGGGCAGAAAGGCAACACCGCCGCGAAAGTGTGCCCCGGCTCAAACTAGCACAGTTTCTCGGGTATGTTGATAAGCGAAATAAGGACAGGCCAGGCATTCCGCCGACCATTTCGTAGCGCCTGCGTGCTATCCCTGTACACGATGACGCCCGAATCAGTGCTTTTTTCATCCTTAATTTCTTTCTGCCGCACCAGCAATGATTTGCACTTAATGGAGGGTTTGCACTTTACTCTCCTTCAAATGCAAAACAAAGACTGCGCATTATGACCACGTACCTACGCATCGTACATCCATGTTCCGATTTCCGACCCCTCAAAAACGCGCTTTCCTTTCTTGTCATATTTTGTTTCAGACTTCCAGTTGAATCCTTTCTTCCCCGAAAAAATACGGACAAGCTTCTTCACAAGCTAGAACCACGAGATTCGAAAACGAGAGTCGGTTTGATGCCGTCGTTAAATCATACACACCGAAGCGGGTCACGAAATTTAGCGATTTGAGTTGCGCAGCTATCCACATATCGGATATGTACCAACTCTCTGTCGCGGTAGTGCATGAGAAGCTTCGGAACCATGTCTGGCGGGGCTCGCTCCTGGCCCCATCGCTTAACATCAGGATAGTTGCGCCAACGTCGTAATTCTTTAAGGTTGAGCTGTAGGTTCCGGAAAATATTAAGCAGCCAATTCACTTCTCTACGCGATAAGTCCGTGTCGTAGAAGAACAGGTACAACTTTGTGAGCGTCTCAAACAGCTCCAATGCGTCACTAAATTCTGAACAGGTTGAGGCGTCATCTTCATCCACGACCCCCGGTGATAGCGGTTGTGGCGTGACCTCTGGACATGTACTGAGCGGCTGTTGTGTACTCCCCCTATAGGTTTTGGCCCTAGACCTCGCCCGACTGATAGGACGACTGGGCCCGACACAATTCAAAGAATCCATATAGGCGTCATACATAAGTTGTTCAAGATTTCTCTTAAGCTTGTCACAGTTTTTTTGTCCATTAGCAAGATAGGACTGTAAGTCTCAGTCACTCTCAAAGTCCTTACTGCAAACTCCACACTTGTTTCCCGTCATCCTAGTAGGTATCGAAAACCCTAAGCCAGTCACCTGCAGAAGAAGTGTCATATGATATGCACAACCTCAGTCACACAGCTTGGAGGGCGGCTGCGGGTGTGCAGAAACAAAGATTTGGTTTGCGAAAGTCGTATTGTGGTACTCGATATCACACGCACAAGATGATATTATATATATATATATTTTTTGAAATAATGTAACAATAAGCATTTGTACTGCGCAGGTTGTCTCACAAAAACTAAAACTAGCTGTTACAAAGTTCTACAATTCAAACCATACATACCAAATCACTCTTTCCAATAAAACACACAAGTGCTGAAGTAATGACATAGTACTTGTCAAACATTGCATGTTTATATTGTGTAGGCTATAGTGGGTTTAGCCTTAGAGGGTACACAAACTTAGGGTTTCCTACTTGTACCCAACTTCCTGCTAGTTCATCCATTCTCGTTCTATTCTAAGATTCTATTAGTACTATATCCCAACGCGGACTCCACTGCGTAACGCATTGAGAGCTTGAGTATTATAGAATAATCGCATCAGGAAACATTCGCATGTCGCGAGGGGAATTAACAGCTATGGGATGAGGCCGGGATATGGTGGCTCGTGAAACAATGCGATTGGTGCGTAGTACACCTGAATTGGTTTGGGTGCATAAATGCAGGCCGGACCACTTTGTTTCGTTGCCCTGTGGATGGAATTGCTTAGTGCTTGTATAGTTATGACGTACCATTCCTTATGTGCACATTGTTAACGTTAAAACACGCATTAGTGTCACAAATGTTAAAATATAAAATGATATGCCTCGACATTGGAAGTTCGCTATAGTGGCTCATCATCTTGATTTCGAAATAGTCGTTCAATAATCTAACACTGAGCGTGATACGCACTTGCCTCCCTTACCCTCGCTAAAATATCCTCGATACATGCATGTGATCAAGGGTTGATGGGTTGAAGCAATCACTTATGCACACCTCAACGAGATTGCGGTCATAAAACGGATGACAGGTGTCTCGCTCTCACAAAATTGCGCATGCTGCGTTGCACATCCTGTTGCCCGACGTGTAGTTACCATTTCCAGATGTTGATAGGTGGTGAGAAGGGTTTGAGAGTTTGGCCAGTTTAGTGCTCAGAAACAAATTCTTCCCTTCCGGAGCCCTAACTAGACGCATCCTCGGCTGAAGTAGGTCCTTTTTTTTGGACCAGGAGAAGCTTACCGCATATTCCTTCTTTACCCTAAATCCACTCCACTTTGTCCAATGGCACCCAAAAAGGAACGAGGCAGATACATCGACGCCTGCCAGAGCTCGAAAGACGAAGTTCGTGAAGTGCACGCGGCTCGTTCACGGAAGGGTAAGGCTGCTGACGCGCAAAAGAAGAAACAGCAGCGGACGGATAAAGATGTGGACGATGAGACTCCGGTTAAATGCAACACAAGGATCAGCGCACCTCCCGAAGACCCGGAGCCCGACAATCTTGTGGCGTCACTACAGAATAATTTCCACAAAGTAGACTACCGCAACAAGGAGCTTGTTAATCATCGGGGCATGCCCTACATTGTGGACAAGAAGGACCTTGTCTCGATCGCGGACGACACATGGCTTTCAGGCGCGATCATCGACTTTCACAACGCGTACATATCCATGTATCCAAAATATGTCTTGTGAATCGCGTAATTAGAGGAAGAGGTGCCGCTTCTCAGGCGTAGCCAAACTTTCCGTGACCATGTCTGAGTGGCCTTTGTTTTGCAAGTTGCTAAGCATCCGTGTTCCAAAACTCAGCAACGGCAAAACATGGGCGGCGGTGGAATGTAAGACGTTCACACAAACAACGGCTTGGAATTCGCCAGTTGCTGCCGGACACGGGCTCCCGCTCCTAGAGCACGACTATCTTGCGGTCCCCGTATTCTTGGAGTGAGTCCGATTCCTTGTGTTTTGTTTACCTCCACCAAGTGGACAGTTGCATGCAGGTTGAGGTTACTAAATCCTCCCGTTGTATGTTTTTTTGCTTTGAGCAGAGGTCACTACGCCTTGGTGACCGTTATGTCACCTCGTCGCATGTTGGAGAAGCTGCCCGTTTTGGTCGTCCCGCCATCATACCATCTGTATGGACTGCCGTAAGACCTTGCGGCCGCACAGCCAGCCATCTTAGCCTCCGCAAAATAGGAGCCATATGTGGGAGGGGAGGAGAACGAGGACGATGGAGAGGGAGATGATGACCGCGCTTTGAAGCCGACGAAGTACACTGGGGTATATGTGGAGACGGACACCGGCAAGTTTGGGGTGAAGATTTTGATGAAGGACGAGGATGGGAAGAAGATACAAAAAGGGGTGGGTGCTTACACGACGATAGAGGAGGTTGCATATGCGTACGCTGCGGCCGCCCATGTGCTGAGGCCCGGAGACAGCATGCAGAACACAATGGTGTTATCATCAGCTGATAAAGCTTCTTTGAAGTGGTGCACCAAAGAATAATGAAAATGCTGGTGGATGCTCGCATGTGGTGGCGCTGGAGGGTGTGGAGTCCGCACACTCCTGCAGCAGAGCGACGTTGACACGAAATATTGGCCCTACGCCATGCATCACGCCGTCCGTCTTCACAATCTGCTCAGCACCACCGCCAACACTGACAACCTTTCCCCTCACCTCAAATTCAATGGCAACCAAGGCGACATCTCCATGCTCCGCGTCTGGGGCTGCATGGTGCAATACCAGCCAGCAACAGCAACAACAGGGAAGTTTGAGCACCGCGCACAATGGGGTGTGCATCTCGGCATTAGCCTCGAGCACCACGCTTGGAACATCCTTGACCATGACACCTCTCACGTGGTCGCTGCGCGTGATGTCATCTTCTACGAAGATCTCACCTATGTTGCAAAAGACGCGTCCTGCGTCTAGGACGCTTGCGTCCAGACGCAGCGTCTTGGACGCAGGACGCTTCTATGGGGCATGTGAGACGCTGAAAAAGACGCATGCCCGGGCAGGGGAAAAAAAGGTCAGGGCAGCAAAAAAAACACGTTATAGGGCATGGGAAGGGGGGGACGACGACGTATCACACATGTGAGGCAAATAGGTAGCTATGGAGCGAAATGTAGCTAAGCCCTCTAGGGTTTACGAAGGAGAATTGTGTTCATATAAAGAGATGGAGCACAAATGAAGAGTTTGAGCTCCTAAATGGGCTTGGTGGTGGTCCACCATGGTTTGGTTTTCTAGATGTAGTTGGGTTGTGAGGGGTTGGGTTTATAATTTTGGTGATGGGGGGTTACATATGTTGTGCGTGGGCTGTTTTTGATGGTCAGAATGGGTTGGGGGGTCTGAAATGTCGCGAATTTGACAGTCCCTTTGAGATCGAGAATGTCAACTTTGCGCGGGCGAAAAAACAAAAATCAGGTCAGCCCGAAATAAAATCCGCCGTGCGTCCGGACGATGCGTCCAGACGCAGGACGCAAGACGCGCCCTACGTCTTTTGCAACATAGGATCTCACCATCCGCAAGTTCCAGTGCGACCGCCATGCCGACCGCACCAGGGGAGAAAACAACCTCGCAAGCTACGAACGCCCTCTCCGCAGCTACGCAACTCTCGCCGACGAAGCAGAAGCGGCGCTCGCGGACAAAGATCCTACGGATCCTCACCCAAGCCCTCGACCATGGAGCGACGAGGATGACGACAAACACAGTGCGCCACTCGACTCCTCACGCAATTCCCTGCTCAGCCCCACCCTCTCCAGCGGCAACAATTTCGATGACGATGTGGTGGAAGTCACCAGCGAGCAACAGCACAGCCCTGACCTTTCGGCATTGCACATCCTCGACCTCCATACTGCTGTCTCCCACCCACCAATGGCGGTTGAACCCAAAACCCCTCGCCAGGTTCTTACTGGCCCCTGCAGCAAGGAATGGCGCGCAGCTGTGAACGTTGAGGTCGCTACGCTCAAAGCTCGCGAGACCTGGGTCCTCGCTGACCGCGCCGCGCTGATGGGGAGACGTGTCCTCTCGGGCAAATGGGTCTTCCGCGTCAAAACCGCCGCCGACGAGACCATCGAACGCTTCAAAGCCCGCTGGGTTGTCCGCGGTTTCGATCAACGCCATGGCATTGATTTCGATCAAACCTTCGCTCCCGTCAGCCGCCACACCTCTGTTCGCATTCTTCTCGCCATTACCGCCGCAAAGCATCTCCCGCTCCGCCAAATCGATGTAAAAAACGCCTTCCTCTATGCGCCAGTTGCTGCACTCATCTTCGTCAAAGAACCGCTCACCTATGGCGACGGCGATGACCGCGTATGTCACCTAAAGAAATCGCTCTACGGCATCAAGCAGGCACCTCGCCTTTGGCAGCAGCACCTCCACCAAATTCTCCTGGACATCGGCTCCACCCAGCTCCCTCACGATCCAGGCATGTGTCGCCTTCACTATCGCGGTGACTACATTCTCCTCACAGTGTACGTGGATGACCTCCTCTATACAGGCACCAGCGACGCTCTCCTCGCCCAATTTGAGAGAAACCTAAGCAACCGCATCGAAATCACCAGCACCAACCAAGTCACTCAGTTCCTTGGTCTCAACGTCTCCTACGCCGCCGATGCCATCCACCTCTCTGCTGCTAAGTACGCTGAGACGCTCTCTGCAAAATTCAACATCAAGCCGGCGAACCTCTCAACCCCTTACCGCACCCTGACCAACCCCAACAATCCCAACACCACCCCTCCCAACCCAACCGGACATCACCTGTACCAGCAACAACCCGGCAGTCTCCTATTCCCTGCAGTCACGTGCAGGCCTGACTTGTTCTACATATCGATCTGTACTCCAAGCGGCCTGCAGGGGAGCATATTTTGGATTTGCAGCGTTCTCTGCAGTACTTCATCTCCACACCGCACATTGGACTCGCCTACTCCACTCTCACAACCCGCTCATTCAGCCTCATCGGCTACGTGGACGCAAAACACGCCGCCGACCCTGCAAATCGACGGTCCCGAACCGGCTTCCTCTTCCGCCTCGAGCCCACCAGACCAACCTTTTGAAATTCTCAGGAACAAGAAATGGTGGCGCTCTCCTCTGCTGAAGCTGAGTTCATCGCCGCCACATCAGCCGTTCGCGAAGGGCTCTACCTCCAGGAGCTACTTCAGGCGGCGAAAATTGCGACATCTGCGAGCTTCAAGCTTCACTGCGACAACCAAAGCGCGATAAAAATCGCAAACAGACCCGGCTTTGTCAACCGCACCAAGCACATCCCACTTCGCTGCTTCTTCGTCAAAGACGAAGTTGACAAAGGCAAAGTCATTTTGACTTACTGCCCCACCAGTGACATGGCAGCTGACTTTCTCACAAAGAAGTTGCCACGTCAGCAATACCACCACTGCGGAAACATCTGCGGTATAACCAAGCGCGTCAAGACTTCGCTTCTCCAGGAATGAAGGGGAGTGTTACCATATGGAATTGTTAAATAACATTCCTAGTGTAACACACTCTTGACGCGAAGATGACTGCAGCGAGGACGAAGACCGAGCGACACAAGAGGTTATCGAAGACGGTTGCAAGCTGAAGAAATCGAAGTGCAAAGCGCGGGAAAACTTTCAAACAGTTACCATGGCGCGAGCAGTTGCCGAAGCGCACTGTTGGTTTCCCGTTCTAGATTAGCCGTAACGGGAATGTACCCCCTCAGAGTACATGGCTAGCTAGGACCTTTTGTATTCCCGTATATTCCTATATAAACCATTGTACCGCATTGTTTTAATCACTACTGTCGAGAAACATACCGTATCTGGCGTAATTCCATCAGCTTGTAATACGGTACATGGTAATGAACGTTGAACAGCATGTGTGTTATTAAAAAAAAAAGTTTAGGACAAAATGTTTAATTAATACAATATACAAGCACTGGTTTGGACCTAGCCCAGAGTACAAAACTTTGGCAGGACAATAAGAATGATATGGAATAGAAAACATAGATTGCACTATCTTGTGGTCCAACCAACATAGATCTACGGAAAAAAGGCCCATAAGAACACTGTTGCCTAATATGATGGGAATGGGAACCCTATTGGACCTTCATGTCATCAGTATCTGCTGATGCAGACAGACTACCAAGGTGTCACCCGTACAGAAAACATCACTGCAACAAATAGGTCGAGGTGCTAGCGTTTTTGGAAGTTGATGACTTTGATTGCAACGGCAAAGACGACGAAGAAGAGCGCGGAGAAGGCAACGAGGATGAGGCTCGCATAACCAACCCACTCCGGCTGGTAACCCAGATACAGGTCCAGAAACTGCTGCACGGTGACCTTCACTGGGTAGCCTGGTACTTTGAGCAAGTCCTGAACGTTCCCCAGCTGGAGAATGGGAGGCAGGGAGATGAGCCAAGGGGAGCCAAAGGGGGAGGGGTTTTGGAGTTGAATCCTGCTGGTAAACTAGACACAAGTCGAGAAACTGCTGCACCGTGACCTTCACTGCATAGCCTGGTACTGCGAGCAAGTCCTGCACGTTCCCCAGCTGGAGAATGAGAGGCAGGGAGATAAAGCATGCGACAAGATAAGGAAACTTTGAGGCGCCTCAAGAATGGGGCGCAAGGAGGTGAACTTGGGGGGCAAAATAACACGGACCTAAAAGGAGATGGCACGGACCTGAGAGGAGACGACACGTACCCGAGAGGAGATGACACGGACCTGAGAGGAGATGACACGGACCTAAGAGGAGATAGCAAGGACCTGAGAGGAGATGACAAGTACCCGAGAGGAGATGACACGGACATGAGAGGAAATGACACGGACCGGAGAGGAGATGACACGTACCTGAGAGGAGATGACACGGACCTGAGAGGAGATGACACGGACCTGAGAGGAGATGACACGGACCTGAGAGGAGATGACACGGACCTGAGAGGAGATGACACGGACCAGGGGATGACGCGGACCTGAAAGGAGATGACTCGGACCTGAGATGAGATGACACGGACCACGAGATGACACGGACCAGGAGATGACACGGACCTAAGAGGAGATGACATGGACCAGGAGATGACACGGACCTGAGAGGAGATGACATGGACCAGTAGATGACACGGACCTAAGAGGAGATGACATGGACCAGGAGATGACACGGACCTGAGAGGTGATGAGGCCGTAGAGAGACCATGCGATGGGATTGATGTAGTAGAACCAGCTCCACCACACGGGAATTTCCTGGAAGCAACATAAGATGCATCACAAAGAAACCACTGAGAACCACACTAAACACTGGAAGCAGTACATGCACAACCTTTTCTGCTGTTCTGACCTTCAAGTTATGAGCAAGAAAGCCGCACACGGCGAGATTCCAAAGCATAACGAACGAAGAGACCTCTAACTTGAATCTATAGAAAGCCAGAGCATTACCGGAAATGGATGGGCAACTCACCGGCTTGGGGATGAGGAAGCCGCACATGAGGTTCCAGAGCATCACAAAGAACCCGCTGAGCACCACAGCGAGCAGCTCATTAGGCGTGATCGCCACCGCCATCATGCCAAAGCTCGCAAAGCACAGCAGCGTCAGGCAAATGAACGCGCAGTACAGCCAGAACTTGGCGGCCGTCCACTCCAGCTGGAGCAGCGCGTAGGTGATCACGCAGAACAGCAGCGTCTCCACCACCACATACGGCGTCTCGATCGCGCCCTGCGCTAGCGCGTACGGCAGCGACCCATACAGCCCGGCGGCTCTCTCCCGGTAAAACACCGTGCGCTCGGTGCACAGCATGGGCTGGAGCGAAGTCCCTGCGTTCCACCCCATGAGCAGCGACGTCACATAGAGCGCTCCCATGACGTTGAGCACGTCCTGCTGCGTCGCGTGGTAGTGACCGAACCCGAACATGACTGCGCCCATGAGGAGGGAGATGCAGACCGCGAGGAAGAATCGGACTGCGTTGAAGTCGGGCGCGCGCCAGTACATGAGGGAGCGCTTCCAAAGGTTGGCGAGGAATTGAGTGAGGAAGGAGGTGGAGTAGCGTGTGGGGAAGTGCAGCGGGGCTGAGTTGGGAGGGGGTGTGGAGAGAGACGCGATCAGCGCCTCGTTGTCTCTGCAGAGGAGGGGGTAGAGGGGGGAAAGGGGGCGGGGAGAGAGAAAGAGGAGGGGAAGTTCAGAGTCTGGGTGAGGCAGGGAGGGGAGGGGGGGAGATTAGGCAGTCAGCGTTGAAGTCAGGGGCGTGCCAGTACATAAGGGGTTGCTTCGAGAGGTTGGCGAGGAATTGAGCGAGGAAGGAGGTGGAGTAGCGCGTGGGGAAGTGGAGAGGCACGGAGCCGGGAAGGGCATGGAGAGAGACGTGATCAGTGCCTCGTTGTCCCTGCAGGGATGTGGGAGGGGGTAGTGGGAGAGGAAAGGCTTAGGCGGAACCTGGGCACTGGGAGGGAGGGGGTGTGGAGAGTTGCGTGCGGAAGGACGTGGCGTAGTGTAGCTCTTGGGGAAGTGAAGTGCAGCAGAAAGGAGCCTGGGCGGCATGGAGAGAGATGCGTTCAGTGCCTTGTTGCCCCTGCAGGGGGCAGCAGTGGGGGGTGGGGTGGAAAGAGGAAGGGATATAAGAATTTGGGCGTGGCGAGGGCATTGGGAGCGAGTGTGGAGAGGGCAGGAAGCAGGAGAAGGGAGGAGGGGAGGGATATAAGAAGTTGGGCGAGGCGAGGGGATTGGAAAGGGTGTGGAGAGATGATATCAACGAGAGAGAGGGGGGAGAGGAGGGGGAGAGAGAGGGGGTGGAGAGAAGGGGGGGAGAGAGGGGGGGATGATAGTGATGACCCAGACCTCTACAGCTGTAAATTCCTAGTCTGTCACCTAATCTGCTGTGACTTTAAACAATACTCACCTGACCAGTTGCAACCCCTGAAAATTCACCTGAAGAGCTGCGAATTCCTGAAAATCTCTGCAAAGTCGGCCCCAATGCTCTCAGCAGCAGCCGGCGCCGTGACCTCCAGCATCCACGTGGCAGGGTTGTAACCGTCTGGGATTGGCTGCACGCCGGGTATGGCCTGACATGGTGGTGAGTTGTGGGGGATGGTGGTGGGGGGGGAGTGGGACGGATGGGTGTCCTAGAAGCACGGGAACATGCGTGAAGTGACCTTGAGCATCCACGTGGTGGGGTTGTAGCCGTCTGGGATAGGCTGCACTCCTGGTATGGCCTGGCGTGGTGGTGAGTCGTGGGGAGGAAAGGGAGGGGAGAGGAAAGGGAGGGGAGGGGAAAGGGGGAAGGGGTGTCTTATCATATGACCTCGAGCATCCACGTGGCAGGGTTGTAGCCGTCAGGGATTGGGTGCACTCCTGGTATGGCCTGTCGTGGTGGGGGAGCCATGAAGGAGAAAGCGGGCTGGTTTATCTTGAAGCGCCTAAAAAACGGTTTTAGCCATGAGGGATAGGTTGCATCCCGGGTATGGCCTGGCACAGTGGG
Source organism: Closterium sp. Yama58-4 (assembly GCA_947470075.1). Lineage (NCBI taxonomy): Eukaryota > Viridiplantae > Streptophyta > Zygnematophyceae > Desmidiales > Closteriaceae > Closterium > Closterium sp. Yama58-4. The sequence continues at coordinate 1,097,146 of CANIUD010000621.1, read as the reverse complement.
TTGGGGAAGGAGGAAGAGGGATAGAACGGTTATGGCTGTTGCTGCAGTGACTTCCAGCATCCTCGTGGCGGGGTTACAACCATTGGGGATAAGATGGGTAGAATGGTTATGAGTGGTGGATTGACCTTGGGCATACACGTGGTGGGGTGAGGCTTGTGTGTAACATCCGACCCAAAATAGAAACAACGCATGTGAGGATCATGGGAATGGAAAAGGAAAGGAATTAACGAGAGAGCAAATAACGGGAGAGGTAACAACAGGAGAGCAAACTACGGGAGAGGAAGGGATGGAGAAGGGGGGAAATGGCGATACCTGAAAGTACTTGATGAGATGCTTCGAGTTGACCCCCAGAGGCCCCATGTATATAACCTCTCCTCCTGTCTTCATTAAGAGCAGCTGCAGTACAGGAACAGAGAGGCATATCAGTGTGTGAACTGAGATGCAAAGAAAACCACATGCCACCAGCCTCCATCCTAGATCCAGGCCAGATGGACACAGCAGTAACTGTGTTGCTGAGAATTCTAGAAAATGCCTCCTAGGGTGGTGCGCATTGCTATGGTGCGCATTGCTATGGTGCGCATTGTTATGGTGTGTTGTGAGAGGACATCTATTGGTGGACAGCTGGTGATAGTGCAAACCACAGTCTCATTCAATTCAAGTGCCCGTCATCATTATACTCGTTTTAGCGCACCTCATCAAAGGCTTCAAAGATATCGGTGGACGGCTGGTGGATGGTGCACACCACAGTGCGCCCCGTGTCCACTGTGTTGCGCACCGTGCGCATCACTATGGCCGCTGCCCTCGCATCCAGCCCTGAAGCCGGGGAAACGCAAAGAGGAATGGGAGCTCTGGAGGCTGTGTTGCCCACGTGTGCATGACTATGACTGCTGCCCTCGCGTCAAGTCCTGAAGACGGAAAGGGTGTACAAGGGGAAAGTGGGGAGGAGTAGAAGCTTTCGAGGCTGACACGCCCCAGAAACGTGCCTGGACACAATCGCTGCTGCCCTCGCATCCACGAGGGGTTGGCCACGAGCTCAGCCAAGATGGTAAGGCGCTTCCTCTGCTCTGTGGACAGCCCACTCACCCCTGGCAGCCCCACCAGTAGCACTGCGCTCTGAGGCGCCTAAGAACACACAGTGGCAGCAGTGCCACTGCTGCTGCTGCTGCCCCGGCCAGCACACTGAACCGAGGGGATGGTGAGAGGTGGAACCGGGCGAGAAGTGGGAAAGGCATGCAGGTGGGAAAGGCCTTACCTGAGGTCGGTGCATGCAGGCCTTACCTGAGGTGAGTTCATCCAGGCGGTACCTGAGGTGGGTTCATCCATGAAGATGATGGAGGGGTTGGCCACGAGCTCGACCCCGATGGGCGGGTGTTACCTGAGATAGATAGGTACAACTGGGGGAGGTAACACCTACCAGAGGTGGGTTCATCCATGAAGATGATGGAGGGGTTGGCCACGAGCTCGACCCCGGTGGGCGGGTGTTACCTGAGATGGATAGGTACAACTGGGGGAGGTAACACCTACCAGAGGTGGGTTCATCCATGAAGATGATGGAGGGGTTGGCCACGAGCTCGACCCCGGTGGGCGGGTGTTACCTGAGATGGATAGGTACAACTGGGGGAGGTAACACCTACCAGAGGTGGGTTCATCCATGAAGATGATGGAGGGGTTGGCCACGAGCTCGACCCCGGTGGGCGGGTGTTACCTGAGATGGATAGCTACAACTGGGGGAGGTAACACCTACCAGAGGTGGGTTCATCCATGAAGATGATGGAGGGGTTGGCCACGAGCTCGACCCCGATGGTGAGGCGCTTCCTCTGCTCCGTGCTCAGCCCACTCACCCCCGGCAGCCCCACCAGCGCGCCCCTCAGCACGTCCAGCTCCACCAGCTCCATCACCTCCTCCACGAATTCCTGGTTCAGTGTGGTGTGGTGTGGTGTGGTGTGGTGTGGTGTGGTGTGGTGTGGTGTGATGTGGTGTGGGAGGTAAGCGGCGAGACAGGGAGCGAGTGGGAGGTGAGGGAGAGGACACACGAGTCATCTCAGTTTGAAATTGTTAGCTTTGAGGTGGGTGAAGGGGGTGAGTGGAACAATAAACGATTGTCCAAACGATCCTAGCACCCCTCCCCACGCACCTCCCCCCCTTCCCCCCCACCTCCCCCCCTCCCCACTCACCTCCCTCCCCTCCCCACCCCACGCACCTCCCTCCCTCCCCTTCCCACGCACCTCCCTCCCTCCCCTTCCCACGCACCTCCCTCCCTCCCATTCCCACGCACCTCTCTCACAACCTTCCCCACGTACCTCGCGCACGTCCCGGTCAATGTCTCTGGGAAGGCGCAGCCAGGCGGAGAAGAGCAGGCTCTCATGCACCGTGACCTGCGGCGAGTGGATGTCGCTCTGCTCGCAGTACCCCGACACGCGGGCAAACGTGGAGTGCACCTTGGGATGCCCCGCCACCATCACCTCTCCCTCAATATACCCCCCGGTCTTCCTCCCTGCTAGCACATCCATCAGGGTTGTTTTCCCCGCGCCCGTCACCCCCACCAGCGCGGTGAGCACTTTCGGCCGGAATGCCCCCGAGACGTTTCTCAGAAGCTGCAGGCGGGTGGCGGAGTTGCCAGGGGAGTGGGCGGCTTCGGAGCGCATGGCGGGCGGCATGTCGACCCAGTAGCACACGTTGTGGAAGGCGAGGGGGAGTGGGAGGAAGGGGAGAACCATGCCGCGAGTGGTGGCGGGCGGTACAGAGAGGTCCCGGGACAGGGTAGGCTCGATTGTGTCTCCCATGGAGTGAGTGGAGGAGACTGCAGGTGAGGTGGGGAAGATGGAGAGAGAGAGAGAGAGGAAACATGGAGGGGGGGAGGGAGATGCCTTTGAGTCGACTCAAAACGGAAGGCTCGATTGTGTCTCCCATGGAGTGAGTGGAGACTGCAGCAAAGCAGGCGAGGTGGGAAAGATGGAGAGAGGATAGAAATGGAGGGGTGGAGAGGGGGAGAAAAGTTTATCTGTTGTACTGTCTTCACCTCTCTCAACCGCCCACTAGGCATGAGCAAATGCCAAAACGAGTAATACTCGACTCGTTTTCAGCCGACTCGTTTTGAAAACGACTCGAGTCGAGTATTACTCGTACGAGTAATTTTGCCCCTAGGGCCGACTCGTTACTCGTTGAAAAAAACGAGTAATTTATTACTCGGTCCGAGTAATGAATTACTCGTTTTGGATCAAGTAATACTCGACTCGTTTTTGTCAGTATTTGTTTTTCTTGTTTTTTGTAGGTAATTGTACCCAGGCCGTGTGCTTACAGGGTGTGTACTAAGGTATGCGCGCACATTGGCATGCGCGGGTTAGAGAGTAGTCTAGATTAGGAGACATTTTAACGGATGTTTTTGCCTTGCAGATCGAGTAGGAACTAGATCGATTGAGGGAGAAACTGAACCGTGAGAACCGTACGCAAATCGAGGGGAAAAGAGATCTGCAAACACGCGAATTGTGATGGCAGTTGGAGCGGGAAGTGAATCTGCAATCAAAATTTGTGATGGCAGATGGAGCGGGGAAAGGGTCTCCAATCAAAATCTGTGTTGGCAGATTGAGTGGGAAACAGATCTGCGAACACTATTTTCACAACCCCCCACCCCCGCCCAACCCAACCCCCCCCAACTCCCCCAGGCCCCCTTTTCCAGGTTAAAAAACGAGTAATATGCGAGTAACGAGTACTTGTTTGTTGGCGAGTACTCGTTTACTTCCGAGTACTCGTTTTACCCTAAATTACTCGTTACTCGATTTCGAAAACGAGTAACTAGCGAGTACTCGTTTAAAAACGAGTAATACTCGACTCGACCAAACCGAGTAATTTCTTGAAAACTGCAGACTCGTTACTCGCCCAAAACGAGTTACGAAAACGAGTCGAGTAAAATACTCGACTCGTTGCTCATGTCTACCGCCCACGTCCTCCTTCTCAACAGCTGGCTCTCTAGTTCCTTCTCTCACAGTGTCCCAGCTCAGCGTGCGTTCACTTTTCTCTTGTGTTTAACCTCACATTCCCCAAACTCTCTTACGTATACCTCAACTAGAGTTCAACCTCCCTCATCTCGCTCACCTCGCTCGCAGTACCGCTCAAGGGCTCCGCTGCGCGACCCAAGAGAGCGGGCGCTCTGCCCAGACTGGCTGCGCGTGATGCTGATGCTCACAGGCATCGCATCGCCATCCGTGCCCCCCCTCCTGCCATGACTCTCTGAGTTGCGCCGGCTGCCGGTGCTGTAACGCTTCGAGAGGCGCCTGCTGGTGGCGGTGGCGGCTGTGAGGCCTACTGCTGCCTCTATTCTCGCCTCCAGCTGTTCTTCTGTCACTGGCTGGTCCTTGGCCCATGCTGATGTTGGATGATGACGTGGGATGGTATGGGGGTGGGGTTGATGATGGGACGGGTAGGTGTTATGTGGGAGTTGGGTGGGGTGAAGAACACAGGTAACATGGGTTGTTGGGAAGGGACACAGGGAATTTACAGGGAATAGACGGGAGATGATGATGATGATGACGACGAAGACGACGACGATGATGATGATGATGACATCATTATTATTATTTTTTATTATTATTATTATTATTATTATCATTATTATTATTATTATTAATGATTCCTTTTTCAGGTTAAAAAATCAGTTGGTGACAGGGTGGAGCAGGTTTCGAAGGAAAAGAGGACCTTACAAGGAAGGATGTGATGGTGGAGGGTGGAGAGGGGACAACGAGAGAGCAGCAATCGGACATGGCATTCATGCAGCAGCAATCGGGCATGGCATTCATGCAGCAGCAATCGGGCATGGCATTCATGCAGCAGCAATCGGGCATGCCATTCATGCAGCAGCAATCGGGCATGCCATTCATGCAGCAGCAATCGGGCATGGCATTCATGCAGCAGCAATCGGGCATGGCATTCATGCAGCAGCAATCGGGCATGGCATTCATGCAGCAGCAATCGGGCATGGCATTCATGCAGCAGCAATCGGACATGGCATTCATGCAGCAGCAATCGGGCATGGCATTCATGCAGCAGCAATCGGGCATGGCATTCATGCAGCAGCAATCGGGCATGGCATTCATGCAGCAGCAATCGGACATGGCATTCATGCAGCAGCAATCGGGCATGGCATTCATGCAGCAGCAATCGGGCATGGCATTCATGCAGCAGCAATCGGACATGGCATTCATGCAGCAGCAATCGGGCATGGCATTCATGCAGCAGCAATCGGGCATGGCATTCATGCAGCAGCAATCGGGCATGGCATTCATGCAGCAGCAATCGGGCATGGCATTCATGCAGCAGCAATCGGGCATGGCATTCATGCAGCAGCAATCGGGCATGGCATTCATGCAGCAGCAATCGGGCATGGCATTCATGCAGCAGCAATCGGGCATGGCATTCATGCAGCAGCAATCGGGCATGGCATTCATGCAGCAGCACAAAGGCCGATAAGGCTGTTAATTTCCTTTGGTACTGACAGTGGAGGATGGAGAGAGGGCAACGTGGCATGCATGCATGCAGCAGTACTGACGGTGTAGGATGGAGAGGGCGACGACAACAAGGAAGTTGAAGAGGAGAGTGAAGCCGATGAGAGCCACCACACCGATCCACACCCACTTGCTCTCCGTTGGGAGGCCCCTCCCCTCCAGCACCACCAGACCTACTGTGGAGTTGGGGATTAGTGGTGCTGTGGACTGTGGTGAAGGGGAGAGGGAGGCGAAAGCAGGGAGGGGAATAGGGGAGGGGGGAGGAGGAGAGTGAAGCTGATGAAGCGACCACGCCAATTCACACCCACTTGCTCTCCATTGGGAGGCCCCTCCCCTCCAGAACCACCAGGCCCACTGTAGAGTTGGGGATTAGTGGTGCTGTAGATTGGAGAGGAAGGGGGAGCGGGAGGGGAGATGGGGATGGAGGAACGGGAATTGAACAACCAATGAGAGCGAGCACGTCGATCCACACCCACTTGCTGTCCGTTGGGAGGCCCCGCCCATCCCGCACCAGCACCACCACACCCACAATGGAGTTGGGGATTAGTGGTGCTGTGGACTGTGGTGAAGGGGGGAGGGGGAGAGGAGGGAGGGGTGGTTGGGAAAGAGGCACAACATTACCTTCACTTTTGCACGACAGAACCCCACCCCACACAAACTTTACCATCTGGGCACGCCACTCACCTTTCCCCACCTGGAACGTTGCTCACTGTTCGCCATCTGGCACGCCGCTTGCCTGTCGCCACCTGGCACGCCACTCACCTTTTGCCACCTGGCACTCCGCTCACCTTCAGCCTGCGACCTGGCACGCCACTCACAGGTCGCCACATGGCACGCCGCGCACCTTTTGCCAGCAGGGGGCGAGGAGCTCGTTGACGGAGAGGGCATTCTGCGTGTAGGTGATGGGGGCTGACACCTGGCACGCCACTCACCTTTCGCCATGTGGCACGGCATGAATCACGCACCTTTTGCCACCTGGGGGCGAGGAGCTCGTTGACTGAGAGGGCGTTCTGCGTGTAGGTGATGGGCGACATCCAGTAGGCCCAGATGAACCACGGCTGGATGTCGTCTGGAAGGGGAGGGGGGACGGGGGGTGGGGAGGGGGGTTAAGGGGGGGTTGGGAAGGGGAGGGTAAGCAGGCATAAGAGGAGTGTTGGGGAGAAAGCGGGGGAGGTTCAAATGAAGCGTGCGTGTAGGTGATGGTGGGCGACATCCAGTAGGCCCAGATGAACCACGGCTGGATGTTGTCTGTTGGGGGGCGGGCGGGGATAGGGGAGGTGGGGAAGCTTCTGAGAGTTAGTGGCAATGTAATGATCGGGTGGGCCCGTGCGGGTGATGGACTAAAGAAAGGGACGGAAGATGAGTTGAGTCGCCTGTAGCTGCAAGAAGGGCACACCTTGGGCGGGCAGCAGGGCGCTTGGCACACCTTGGGCAACGATGAAGCCCCCGAGCAGGAAGAGGGTGATGAAGGCGAATTTACGCTAAGGTCATGAAAGGGATGCAAACAAGGGCACTCGTGACGGCAGGGCAGGCAGCAGCAAGACACGTGGCACACCTTTAGCGACGATAAAGCCCCCGCCCCTGAGCAGGAACACTGAGGGTGATGAAAGCGAATTCGCCGAGGGTGACGACGTGAACAAGGGGGGACACTGAAGTCATGAACGGGGTAGAAAAGAGGGGCGGTTGTGATGGACACGTGGCACACCTTTAGAGACGATAAAGCCCCCGAGCAGGAAGAGGAGGATGAAGGCAAAGTTGCCAAGGGTGATGGAGACCACGAGGTTGCGGCCGAGCGCCCCCAGCAGGCGGAAGAGAGCCACTCCGGTCTGATGGATGAGGAAGAATATGAGGAGCTGGATGAAGAACCTGAGGGGGTGTGGGGGGAGGAAGGGGGGGGATAGGGGGGGAGTGGGAAGAGAGGGGGCAGAACGGACGGCGGGGAAGGGGGGTACGGAAGGAGGAAAGAATACGAGCAGCTGGATGAAGAATCTGGGGGGAATGTAAGGGAGAAAGGGAGTGGAAGAGATGGGAGGGATGAAATTGAGAAGGAAATAGACGATGACGAGACGGATTAAGGGATTTTCCCTAAAATTTCTTGTCACTTTTCAACCCCATCCATCCATCCATCCATCCATCCATCCATCCATCCATCCATCCATCCATCCATCCATCCATCCATCCATCCATCCATCCATCCATCCATCCATCCATCCATCCATCCATCCATCCATCCATCCATCCATCCATCCATCCATCCATCCATCCATCCATCCATCCATCCATCCATCCATCCATCCATCCATCCATCCATCCATCCATCCATCCATCCATCCATCCATCCGCCCATCCGCCCACCCGTCCACCCACCCATCCATGCACCCATCCACCCATCCATGCACCCATCCACCCATGCGCAGCCCACCTTCCAGCATCGGGAGCAAAGCCAACAAGAAAGTACGTGCCAGCCGTCCACAGCGCCGCCACCACGGCCGACAGCGGCAGCGACAGCACGGCCATGGGCAGCACCCACGCCCACGCGGGGTACAGGCGCGTGTTCCTCTGCTTGAAGAATATCGGGAGGCGCAGCGTGAAGAGGAGGAGCTCGAAGAAGGCGTTGAAGAGCATCATGGTGATGCCGAGGAAGAGCACTCCCAGGTACACGTTGCCGTCCTTGGCTGTGATGGCCCGCTGCGTGTACAGGAAGACTGTTGATGACATGAGGCTCGTGAATATCACCTGGTGGGGAGCGGTGGAGAGCGGTGGAGAGGGATGGGGAGGGAGGGAGAGGGGTGGAGAGGGGTGGAGAGGGGTGGAAGAGTACGTCCAGGTAAATGCACATGACACCATATGTGTATGTCAGTGCACATGCATGTTACATGAGGTGTCATCCTTCCACACTGCATCCATACATTGTGCCACACACACAATGCCACACGCACACGCACACAACAGTAAACACACACCCACCACACCACACCACACCACACCACACCACACCACACCACCACACACACACCACCCACACCACACCACATCACACCCCACCACACCACACCCCACGCACCTGCATGATGAGAGCCATGTAGAGCAGTGCGTTGCGTCTCATCAGCAGCCATTCCCGGGCGAAGACAGCTGTCAACATTTGAGTGGGCGAGAGGGCGTAGGGGGCTGTTTCCAGTGCTGACGTGGACGAGTCTGTTGGCTGGAAGGGGGTCTGGGGAGAATGACAAAGGGAGGACAATGGAAGAACAGTGGGAAAGGGAAGTGAGAAGGAAGGGTAAGTGAGAAAAATGGACGCAGCGAAGTTGGAAAGAGAAAAGGGCAGGGGGCGTCATTGAGTGGTGCTGTTTGAATGGTCAACACCAGCTCTGCCTGTCTCTGCTGCCCTCACTGTTAGAGATACATTAGGGCAGTATCTGACGCTTCAAACACTCACCGCCAGCTCGGCCTGTCTCTGCTTGCCGAGGGCGGAGTGGCGGAAGGCAGCAGCCATGTCCCCTGCTGCCATGAACTCGTGTGGCTGTGACTTATCCACCCAGTACTGTGCCTGGTCCTTGGCTGACGTCACCTGAGAAAATGGGAGTGAGAGGGGAGAAGAGGGAGGGAGAGGGATGGGAACGGGGAGAAGGGGGAGTGAGAGGAGACGGAGATACGCGTTGCTGTGTTATGTTCTGAGGCGCTCAAAGGCTTCCTGGTCGTGTCGTGTTGTGCTGTGCTGTGTCAAACCCAAGTGACCATAAGAGCCACACACATGACACCCTCCCTGGGCACGTGATACAACATGTGCCCCTCCGCGAACAGCAGCAAATCAAGCCACTTCAACCCCCCAGAACGCCTCTCTCACCTCTAGCATGAAATGAGCCACTCCTTTTTGCTTGGAGGACAATTAAACCCCAGCGACCAAAACAGCCCCATGATGCCCTCCCAGGGCCCAAGATACACCACGTGCCCCTCCAACAGCAGCAGCGCACCAGGCAAATCCAAAACAACCCCCCTCCACCCCAGTTCCCTCTCTCACCTCTAACAGAAAATCTGCGATTCCTTTCCGTGGCGGGCAGTCGAACCCCAGCGACCGGAACAGCCCCATGACGCCCTCCCTTGGCCCGTGATACACCACGTGCCCCTCCGCCAGCAGCAGCACGTCGTCA
>CANIUD010000621.1:1067500-1082500 GCA_947470075.1 Closterium sp. Yama58-4 | reverse complement strand
CGAATGTCTCCAACCAGCCTACCTCAACTCTCTCATCGAGGACAAAACCCTAAGCTCTACGATGACGATCCCTACTGGCACTGGCACTCCCGCGAGTGCGTCTAGTGAGGTTCCTAGTGCCTTCTGACCGGAAAAAAGTTTTACCTGCCCGGGCAGCGTATTTTTCACGTATTCCTAAGTCACCCATTCAGCGCATCCCGTATTATACGCAAGCGTATATACGCTTGCGTACAATACGCTGGGCGCGACTTTTCCAACATAGGTCTTACTTTGGAAGGGAGTTACAAAACAACTCAGAAGAGAAGCAAATCTATCACCTCATCTCACCTCGGAAGGGCCCCCTCCCTTGCAGCTGCGCGGAAAAGTCCATTGTCTCCCTCACGGTCATCTCGCCTATGTGCTCGTCACACTCGGGCACATAGGATGCTGTTCGGGCAGGGTTGAAATCCTTCAGCTGCTGCCCGTTGTACGTGATGGAGCCAGTGAGCTGCCAGGGTGGAACGCAGGAGGCACGAGGGAAAAGGAAAGCAAGAAAAGGTAAGAGAGGACGCAATGAGCATAGCAGCATGCCTATGGCTCTCCCGTGCAACAGCAGGCTTTAAGGCAATCTCAATGGAGAGCAGACGCATTTGGACAAGCATCTCCTTGGAACATGGTGATGGTGTCAAGGCGGGTTTTAAAATCTCACAAAAATCGCTCACATGGATAAGCATGTCCTTCAAGCACAGTGCCAACGCCAGGCCTCGGATCAAGTGAAGATCATGCCAGTGGGGTACCAACTACCTGCCTGCCAGGCTCACCTTCAGTCAGGTGTCTGCTCAGGTGGTCCCCATACCATACCTTCAGGTGTCTGTCCAGGTGACCCGCCAGGGCGGTCATGAGGGTGGTCTTCCCTGCACCAGGAGAGCCCAGGAGAAGTGTCATTCTGTCAGGACAGGGGTGAGGGGGGCAGGGGTGAAAGGGGGGAAGGGGGTGCGGAGGATGGAAGGGGGGGGCGGGGGGGGGGGGGGGGGGGAGGAAAAGGTAGGGGCAAGCCGTTGATTGCAAGGAGGTGTTGGAAGGGGGTTGGGCAGGGGTTTGGAGGGATGAAACCTGAAAACGACTTACCATCTTTCTGCTTTTAGCCTCCTTTAACCGCCCACGTGCCCCATTTACAGCCTCACCTGCCCAGATTAAAACCTCACCTGCCCAGCTTAAACCCTCATCGTTCAGCATAAGCCCTCATCTGCCTGGCTTAAACCCTCATCGTTCAGCATAAGCCCTCATCTGCCTGGCTTAAACCCTCATGTTCACCTGCCTTGGCTAACCCTCGCCTGCCCAGCTTAAACCTCACCTGCTTGGTGTAAACCCTCACCTGTCCTGGAGTATCCCTCACCTGCCCCCCTCACCTGCCCAGCTTAAACCCTCACCTTCCCGGCTTGAGAACCCCGCTGCAGCCGTGGAGGATTGGGAAGCGGCGCCTTTTGTCTGGCAGCAGTCGCATGCTGCGCAGCATTGACTGGGCGGAGAGGAGGAAAGGGGGGTGAGAGGCGGTGGTTGGGGGAAGAAGTGGAGAGACATGGATGGGAGAAGGGCAGAAGATACATTAGTGGAGGATGGGGAGACGACTCCTCTTGTCTGGCAGCAGTCGCATGCTGCGCAGCATTGACTGGGCGGAGAGGAGGAATGGGTGAGAGAGAATGAAAAGGAACATCGGCAGAGGAGGAGAGGGAAGCGCAGAGCGGCGCAGCAGGTGGATATAGAGGGAGTGAGACAAGGGTTTGGAGAAAAACTGAGTGAATTGAAATGCAAAGGTGCAAGAGGTGATGTTGAGCTGAATGTAAAGTTGGGAAGGCTCTCTTTTGCTTAGGCACCTCAGAACATATGCACGAGACGCGTTGAGTGACTTACTGTGATCATATTGAGTGTGAAGTTAGGGAGAGTTGGAAGGCCTCTCTTTCCCACGTACACCCGCGCCTCCGCGCTGACGTCCTCAAATCGAATCTCCACCGTTGGGGGCTCCAGACCCACTCTGCCATGTGCATGTATATGTGCATACACGTACGTGTATGTGCAGCCGAATGTGTAGCCATGCATGTGTGTGTGCATGCCGCACATGTGTATGTGCAGTGCAGTGCAGCCGTGCATGTGTGTGTAGTGCACCATGCATACATGCGGCAATGTGACGAGTAATGCAGGAAAGGACTGCTCTCTAAGTTTCATGGAACAGGGGAAGCGTTGGTTGCATCGCATACACTGACTGCCTGAGCCTCTTTAATCACAGGCAGTCAGGCACCTGTGGTGTGAACTGGACCCTCTTTAATCACACACACCTGTTTGACACCTTGCCCCTACCCACGCACCTGTTCCTCCCTTTGCACACCCACGCACCTGCTCCTCTCCTTGCAACCCCACAGGCCTGGTCCTTTCCTTGCCCATGCCCACGCACCTCTCCCGCCGCGCGCGCATCTTCCCCATCACCGCCGCGACCAGCTCAGTCGTCCCCAGCGCCTGTGCCTCTACCACCCCTGCCAGGTGCACCCTCCCCAATCCCATGCACTACCTGACCGCATTGCACCCCTTATAAGCCCGCCCACCTCTCCATCCGGGCGCGCATCTTCCCCATCACCGCCTCGTTGTCCTGCTCACTCGTCTCCAGCACCGCCTCCACAGCCCCTGTCAGCCAGGTGCTCCCTCCCCAATCCCACGCACTCCCCAATCCCACGCACTATCTGACCACCTTGCCCCATCCCACGCCCCTTGCCCCATCCCACGCACCTCTCCAGGCGGGCGCGAATCTTCCCCATCACCGCCTCGTTGTCCTGCTCAGTCGTCCCCAGCGCCGCCTCCACCACGCGCTGCCGCTCCCCCCGCGCCATCCGCCCCACGCCCCCGCGCCCACCCGCCACGTCAGCACATCCATGCCAGGACGACCGGCTAGAGTCTTTTTCCGCGAATCCCTGCAGCATTCCCTCCTTTTGTTGTTGCGTCTCGCCATGATCCTGTGCTTTTGCGCTGCCCGCTGCCCTTTCTGCTGCTTTGTCTGCTGCCTTAACGCCCCCTGCTGCGTCACCCTCCGCTATTGTCACTGCCACGTCACCTTCCGCCTGCCATTCGGGGCCAACGGAGGGGCTGGCTGGAGGGAGAGAGAAGGGTGGGGGGTTGAGTGGGGTTGGTGGGGGTAGAGGGGGAGAGGAGAGAGGAGAGGAGGCGGAAATGAGGGGGGTTAGGCGGTGGTAGCGATGTGAGTTGCTCCTGAAGCAAAGGTGAGGGCGCGACCTCCACGAGTGATGGTTGGTGGTTCACCGCGTCGCGACGTCTTCGCGGACGAGGGCGCCTTGCAGCGAGCTGTCCGTCGCGACGGGCGAACGATTTCAAGAACCAGCGTGCGAAATTTGACGACGTAACGTCCGTGTCCGCTTCAACTCGGACTCGGCTAATGAGACGTCGTCATTACACTCACCAGCAGCGACGCCGTTAGTTGCCATGCTTTACCGCGCGCCGCCAGGAGTTGTCAGGCGACACGGCTCGCAAAAATCGCGGGGAAGAGTGCTGTTTTCAGTAGTTCAGGTAAACTGAAATAAACGTTGATTATGATCCGAATTTGGCCGGGCTATTGGAATAAGAACGAAATAAATACGCGGACGCTGGCGCTTTGTAAATGTCGCCTCCTTGACCGCTCGTAACACGAATTCGCCACTATAACTGTCGCCAATTAATAAAGAACTGCGTCAAATCGTCGACCTAATTTCCGCACCTCGCGTTCCCGAGTCGAGGAGCGCGCAGCGCATTTCCTCTCAAAGCTAATCGACATTACACTCACCAGCAGCGACGCCGTTAGTTGCCATGCTTTACCGCGCGCCGCCAGGAGTTGTCAGGCGACACGGCTCGCAAAAATCGCGGGGAAGAGTGCTGTTTTCAGTAGTTCAGGTAAACTGAAATAAACGTTGATTATGATCCGAATTTGGCCGGGCTATTGGAATAAGAACGAAATAAATACGCGGACGCTGGCGCTTTGTAAATGTCGCCTCCTTGACCGCTCGTAACACGAATTCGCCACTATAACTGTCGCCAATTAATAAAGAACTGCGTCAAAACGTCGACCTAATTTCCGCACCTCGCGTTCCCGAGTCGAGGAGCGCGCAGCGCATTTCCTCCCAAAGCTAATCGACATTATACTTAGCAAGTTGAAGTAATCCAAAGCAGAGTGCTTTTTTGAAAAGCGGTTTTGACAATTTCAAGTTGGAAGTGCAATCTTGCATTGCAAGCCAAGAATCGGAGATTGGAGGGTATGTTGGTGGTGGTGATTGATGGGGGGAAGGAAGAAATATGCGCGTCAGCTGCACAGGCAAGACCAACCACAAGTGGTTGAAATGGGAGCATCGGGTCAACTCGACGATTAACCCTGAAATATCTGGGGCTTCTCATGGGACTTACATCGCTACTTCTGGTCCATTCGGGAAGAGGCTCGGAGTCCGTCTTACTGATATTTGAGATTATGCTCGAGAAAATAATCTATCAACACAACTCGGGCACTTTGCACAGGTAGCCCACCCTTGTAACCGACATTGTCCAATCGCCAAGAATGCATTCGACCTAGTGGTAGCTGCTCCGCCACCTCAACAGAGAGTCCAATTACGGTGAAGTACTGAGCGCAGTCAACAAGATTGTCGCGAAGCTGCTAGCGAACAGAATGAAAAAAGAACTGCCGCAGGTTATGGAGTGATCAAAGTATTTTTTGACGAACTGCGACGTCGGAGGCCAGACGTCGATAGACGTCGGGCTCGACGTCGATCGACGTCGAAAGCGGCACTTTGACACAATGCCGGCGACGAACTTTCACACAGGACAAATGCCGGCCTAAATAGTAGAACAATTGAATTCAGACGAATGTCGGGAATCCCAAGGCTTTTTTCGTGTGCATATACAGTACGTCTATTGGCTGCGAAAAAACGCAAGCGAATTGTACAATTTCGTCACTTTCGAGAATACAATTCTCGTCCAGGAAAACTGCATGAAAAACGGTTTTGTTTGCAACTAGTTTTTGTTTTGTGTCTTTTACGCGGATTCGGACCGCGCTTGCTTCAACTTCTCGTCGTGCGGTTCCCCGCGTTGATCAATGTCGCAAGACTAACGGACAAACCGAAACAAAATCAATTATGGCTTAGTACATGACTAGAAGGTAAAAACTTTTGTTTTACCCTGTAAGTTAGATAAATCTTATGTCATCATCGAGCACGCTGGGGATCGCGCGACAGGATTGAGAAATAAGCACGGTCATGAGAAACAATTAATTTCAATTTAAAAGTAAAAAATCTAACCAATGATCCCTTCGTCATCATTTCCCCTTAATGTTGGTAAAGTTCGATCTGGGCCCTCTGATTGGCTGCGGAGCTGATTCGCTGAATGATTCAGTCAAGATGCAAATTTTCCCGCCAAAAAAAAAGACTAAAAAGGTCAGGCCAAACCTAGGCGATATCGGAAAATTCTACTCAAGGGGGGAAAAGGGACTCTTTCAATGAGGGCCTCTAACCCGGAACACATGTACATCTAGCCCGCTCCAACTTCAATAGGGCCAATTCCAGTCGTTACGTGGGTCAGTGAGGTTGGGTGCTGGACAGGGGCGCCCCCTACAATCCCCCCTACACAAATGTTATGGCCAATTTCACCCCCCCTCCGCCACAGACAAGATTGACCCCCTCGATGGGGGCGTGAAATTGCCGAGGGCTAGGTGTACTGTGCTGGGGAAAGAGGATTGGTACTAATTACTTGTCGACTTCCAAAAAGCTTACGACTAAGTGTCGCGCAAATTCCTCTTCTGCACACTTGAACGTGTGGGCTTTCTGGAGGTCTTCATTAAAACCCACAGCCCAAATTGCGAGCCGCGCGCATCAAGTTTTTAAAACTTGGCAAAGTTGAGTGTGCAAGGTTTGACAAGACTCGTCGTTTATCGACGGAGGGGTTGCGTAGGAGCTGCATTTTCAAAGTGTGTGTGTCGTGTACACATTCAAAAAATTACACAGATATATATTGCTGAAATTTTGTCGTGGAAATTATGTTAGAACATGTTCAAATCCTTTACAATATTGTTTTCCATACTGTGTTTAAACAACTTTTATGAGATTATTTTTCTGCCTCTGCTTCGACAATCATACTGATGCCTTCATATTTTTACTATTTTTTATACTAATACACATTTCGGTATGTATGAGCAAAATATTAATACTGGATGCATTTCGCAACAGGATCAATCATAAGAGTTTGTCATAACTAGACAACTGGAATGCAAACTCGACTCAGAAGCCATAAAGTCGCAAACACGTTTTGCCCAGACCCCGAGTTTCTTTACAACTGCGGAAGATTCCCTAAGTTGAGCTTCGATTTTGTTGGGGAAATTATACGCGCAGTCACAATAATTTGCCAGCTTTATCACGTTTGATCACGGAGTTATCACGGACAGTCACAGTACAGTACATCGCTATCGCGTGTGATCACACCGCTATCACGCTCGGTCACACCTCGCCCCGCACACCTATTATGTTTCATCACTGATTGAAACGCCCGCCAAAAAGTTGAAATTTTGAATCTTACTGTTCCGATTCGGGTTAAATTACCTCGCGCTTGTTTTGTCCGTAGCGGAAAACACTGTTACCGCCGAAATGTACTCGCACCTCGTGAAAAACTGGATGCGATATAATTCACAGTTTGTATATTGGAGTGAACAAAAGCGATCAATAGCAATTGCGTTTTTAGAATTAATGTTATCTCTCATTGTGAATAGTATCAAGACATTTTTTTTTCGCACAAGCAGTAATAAATAAATCAAGTAATTAAAAACACATATGTCGAATTGACAAAACACTATGTGTCGAACAGCCTATCAAAGTACATGTTTCACTTATCAAAGTACCCCGTCATATGCTTATACTACAGGGTAGAATGACACTAAACATATCCAGCATGATTGTGTTCGATTAATTCAAAGAGTTACATTACACAAAGCAACCATTGAAATAACGTGTCGTACATGCATGTCCCTGTCAAACATTGTATGTTTATATTGTGTAGGCTATAGTGGGTCTAGCCTTAGAGGGTACACAAACTTAGGGTTTCATACTTGTACCCACCTTCCTGCTAGTTCATCCATTCCTCGTTCAGTTATTCTGACATGGTTTCAGAGCAGGTCCTTCGCTAGGACCTAAGTTTTTTTTTCGGGCCCACCTCTACTAACTACTTCCTAGCGCCTTAGTGCGCCCTACTGTCGGAGTGCTGCGTTAGCGCCTCCCCCTCTGCGCCCTTGTGCGCTCTACCTTACGTGCGCCCTCGTGCGCCCTCGTGCGCCCTCGTGCGCCTTTCTCTGCTAGTGCGCCTTCGTGCGCCCTCGTGCGCCCTCGTGCGCCCTCGTACGCCCTCGTGCGCCCTCGTGCACTCTCGAGCTGCCCCTGCAGGTCCGTCAGGCCAGTGCGCAGCCTCTGCACGACCGCACGCCGCCCCTGCAGGCTCTCGCCGCCCGCCGCGTCGCCCTGCCCGTGGCGTCACCGCCTCCCCGCGGCGTCGTCGCCTGCCCGCGACGTAGCCCCTGTCCGCGGCGTCGTCGCCTGCCCGCGGCGCCGTCGCCTGCCCGCGACGTCGTCACCTGCCCGCGGCGTCGTCGCCTGCCCGCGACATCGGCGCCTGCCCGCGGCGTCGTCGCCTGCTCGCGGCGTCGTCGCCTGCTCGCGGCGTCGTCGCCTGCCTGCGGCGTCGTCGCCTGCCCGCGGCGTCGTCGCCTGCCCGCGACGTCGTCGCCTGCCCGCGGCGTCGTCCCCTGCCCGCCGCGTCGCCCTGCCCGCGGCGTCGCCACCTGCCCGCCGCGTCGACCTGCCCGCGGCGTCGCCACCTGCCCGCCGCGTCGCCCTGCCCGCGGCGTCGCCACCTGCCCGCCGCGTCGCCACCTGCCCGCCGCGTCGCCCTTCTCGCCGCGTCGCCCTGACCTAATCCGCCTCTCGCCCCTGGAGCAGCCGCCACTGCAGCAGCAGCCCCTGGAGCAGCCGCCACTGCAGCAGCAGCCCCTGGAGCCGCCCGCCACTGCAGTAGCAGCCCCTGGAGCCGCCCGCCACTGCAGCAGCAGCCCCTGGAGCCGCTCGCCACTGCAGCAGCCGCCCCTGGAGCCGCCTGCCACTGCAGCGGCCCCCTCTGGAGCAGCACGTACCTGCAGCAGCCGCCCCTGGAGCAGCCCGCACCTGCAGCAGCCGCCCCTGGCCCCTGGAGCAACCACAGCTGCAGCAGCCGCCCCTGGCCCCTGGAGCCGCCGCCACTGCAGCAGCCGCCCCTGGCACCTGGAGCAGCTGCCGTCGCGGCCCGGCCTCGCCCTGCAGCAGCTGCCGCGGAGCTCCCTGCTACGGCCCGGCCCAGCCCTGCAGTTGTAGCGGCCCCGCTGTCGCCACCGTCTTGCGCCTGCCGCGCCGACCACTGGTGAGCATTGCCCAGCACTGCTACCGCTGCTACTGCTGCTACTGCCTTTTCTACTCCCACTGCTGCCGCTACTGCTACTACTGCTGCTCCTGGCGTGGCCAGATGCAGCTCCAGGGCCGTGCGCGTGAGTCCCTCACGCCCCAGCAGCTTCGTGCGCGTGAGTGGTACACTAGTCGGGGCTGTCGGGGTGGCCGTAGTGGTGGTCGCTCTGGAGTGGGTCGGTCGGGAGCTTCTGGTAGTGGACAGGTGCAGCTGCCGTGTCCTCCTTCGCCCCAGCTGCTTCGTGCGCGTGAGTGGTACGCTAGTTGGGGCTGTCGAGGTGGCCGTAGTGGTAGTCGCTCTGGAGTGGATCGGTCGGGAGCTTCTGGTAGTGGACAGGTGCAGCTGCCGTGTCCTCCTTCGCCCCAGGTGCTTCGTGCGCGTGAGTGGTACGCTAGTTGGGGCTGTCGGGGTGGCCGTAGTGGTAGTCGCTCTGGAGTGGATCGGTCGGGAGCTTCTGGTAGTGGACAGGTGCAGCTGCCGTGTCCTCCTTCGCCCCAGGTGCTTCGTGCGCGTGAGTGGTACGCTAGTTGGGGCTGTCGGGGTGGCCGTAGTGGTAGTCGCTCTGGAGTGCATCGTTCGGGAGCTTCTGTCAGTGAGGCTGCCGCTCTAGGTGCTAGTACGTCTGTTGCCCTAGGTGCTGGTGAGGCTCCCACTCCCGGTACTCGCGTGTCTGCCACCTCAGGTGATGGTGAGGCTGTCGCTTTAGGTGCTAGTGAGTCTGTCTCCCCTGGTACTGAGTCGACTGAGGCACTGCACACCTTCACCCTGGACTCAGGTGCTTCTCGCTGTTTCTTTCGTGACCGCACTGCCCTTGAGCCGCTTGCTCGGCCAGTTGCTGTCTCCCTCGCTGACCCCTCTGGGGGTCCGGTCATTGCGACCTCCTCCACTGTTCTTCCCTGTCCTGCGGTCCCGTCGGGCACACTGTCAGGTCTCTACCTCCCCTCGTTCTCTACGAACTTGGTGGCAGGTTGTGCGCTCCAGGACGGGGGTGTTCACCAGTTCACCCCTGCCTACGAGCGCGTGACACACTGCACGTGTGCTCGGACGGGCCGTCACCTGGCTACCTTCACTCGGCAGCCGGGGTCGGACCTGTACACACTGACCACTGAGTCCCCTCAGGTAGCTGCGTCCGCGTCTGCGCCAGGCCAGCTGTCGGCCCCCTGCTCGTGCCGCTCTAAGGCGCATGAGACTGTCCTCTGGCACCACCGCCTTGGTCACCCGTCTGTGCAGCGCCTTCGAGCCATGCACAAACGGGACCTTGTTGCTGGTCTTCCCAGGGTTCTCCCTCCCCTCCCACCCTCGCCTGCTCCTCCCTGTCTTCCCTGTGTCGAGGGGCGGCAGCGCGCCGCTCCTCACTCCTCCTCCTTTCCCCCGACGACTGCTCCTTTGCAGACGCTCCACATGGACGTGTGGGGCCCAGCCCGCGTCCGTGGTCAGGGTCAGGAGAGGTACTTCCTGATTGTTGTTGACGACTTCTCGCGCTACACCACGGTCTTCCCCTTGTGCACCAAGGGTGACGTCCCTGATGTCTTGATCCCTTGGATCCGCAGATCTCGTCTCCAGCTCAGTGAGCGTTTCCGCTCCGACTTCCCTGTCCTGCGTCTACACTCTGACAGAGGTGGGGAGTTTTCCTCTGGCCTCTTGGAGACCTTCTGTCAGCAGGAGGGCATTGAGCAGTCGTTCACGCTTCCGGCCTCTCCACAGCAGAACGGGGTTGCTGAGCGCCGCATTGGCTTGGTCATGGAGGTCGCTCGTACCTCCTTAGTTCATGCGGCTGCCCCCCACTTTCTGTGGCCGTTTGCAGTCCGATACGCTGCGCATCAGCTCAACCTCTGGCCCCGTGTCTCCTTACCGGAGACTTCTCCGACACTGCGTTGGACGGGAGAGGCTGGCGATGCGTCGCGTTTTCGGGTCTGGGGATCTCGAGCTTTTGTTCGCGATACGTCCGCGGACAAGCTCTCCCGTCGAGCTGTCCCCTGTGTCTTCCTTGGCTTTGTCCCGGACGCGCCTGGTTGGCAGTTCTACCACGCCACCTCGCGTCGTGTCCTGGCCTCTCAGGACGTCACTTTTGACGAGTCCGTCCCCTACTACCGCCTCTTCCCCTACCGCACTGCCCCGCTCCCCCCCCCGCCTCTCTTCCTCGCTCCAGGTGCTGAGGTACCAGACCCCCTCCCCCCTCAGGGTGCCGCTCCCTCAGGTGTGTCCCAGGTAGACCCGGTTGAGCCTGTCGAGGTAGCTGTTGACTCTCGTCCTGCTGGGGGTGCTGAGCCTGACCGTGAGGAGTCTGAGGGAGGTGAGCCTGGGGGTGCGGAGCCTGGGGGTGCGGACCCTGGGGGTGCGGAGCATGGAGGTGCTGAGCCTGGGGGTGCGGAGTCTGGAGGTGCTGAGCCTGGAGGTGCTGCGTCTGGCGGTGCTGCGTCTGGGGGTGCTGAGCCTGGGGGTGCTGAGCCTGACCGTGCTGAGTCTGGGGGTGCTGAGCCTGGGGGTGCGGAGTCTGGGGGTGCTGAGCCTGGGGGTGCTGTGTCTGGAGGTGCTGAGCCTGAGCGTGCTCCACCTGGGGGAGCCCTCTCCTCCCAGCAGCTGCAGGAGAGGTACCTACAGTATTGCCGCCTCCGGAGAGGTGCTGCTGGAGCTCGTACCAGTACTTCCCCTCCTACCCAGGAGCTCCCCCCCATTCAGCAGATCCGAGAGTGGTACGCGCGGCGCTGCAGTCTTCGGAGTGGTGCTCCTGGTGCTGCAGACCCTGGGGGTGGCGCTGCTGCTGGTACTGAGGACCCGGGCGTTGGAGCTACTGCTGGTGCTGAGGACCTGGGCGGTGGCGCTGCTGCTGGTGCTGAGGACCCGGGCGTTGGAGCTGCTGCTGGTGCTGAGGACCCGGGCGGTGGCGCTGCTGCTGGTGCTGAGGACCCGGGCGTTGGAGCTGCTGCTGGTGCTGAGGACCCGGACGTTGGAGCTACTGCGGGTACTGAGGACCCTGCTGCTGGTGTCTCTGCTCGTTCTGGAGACGCTGCGCGGCCGCGACCGTACTTCGTACCGCTCCTTCAGCAGGTTCTTGGTCAGACTCCTCCTCCTTGTCCTCCTCCCTCCGTAGAGTGTCCTCCGCCTGTCCCGCCGCAGTCACAGTTACCGCCTGCCTCGCCTCTCCCTGCTCCCTCTCCTTACGCTGGTCCCACGGGAGGTCTTACAGAGCGTCGTGAGCCTGAGTCTCGTCCTGCGTCGCCTGTTCGTACTGCTCGCACTGGCCGTCGTGTCCCACGTGAGCGTCCTCCTCCTGTCCCTGGCACTCACTACATGACTCTGCGTCCCTCCACTGCTCCTCAGCGTGTCCCGCTGCCGTCTCCTCCTGCGTCCTCTCTTCCTACTCTTCCTGACCCGGAGTCTGACTCCCGTCGTGCTGCCAATCCCACTGTCACGCGTCTTCTCGCTACTGTTGTCACTGACCCGACCTTTGAGTCCTCTGCTGCATCTGCTCTGGTCGCTGAGTTGGTAGACTTTGCTGCCCGGTGTCGTCTAGACTACGCCACTAGCCTTGTTGCTGAGTCCGAGTCTGAGTCTGTCTGTCCTCCGTCCGTCGGGGGTGTGTGTGCTCTTGGCACGGACGTCCTTGAGGACAGACAGGAGGAGTTCCAGTGCTTTGCTGCTGCTTTGCCCCATCTCGTGTCCATGCTAGTTGCCCCTGAGGGAGACCCGGATGCACCAGACATCCCGACCCCGCGCACCTACGCCGAGGCGATGGCGGGTCCCTACTCCTCTCAGTGGCAGACAGCCATGGACGCAGAGATGGCTTCCTGGAAGTCCACACGCACCTACGTCGACGAGGTTCCCCCACCTGGGGCGAACATCGTCAGTGGCATGTGGATTTTCAGGGTGAAGCGGCCACCGGGTTCTCCTCCTGTCTTCAAGGCGCGCTATGTGGCTCGAGGCTTCAGTCAGCGAGAGGGAGTTGACTTCTTCCAGACCTTCTCCCCCACCCCGAAGATGACCACTCTTCGGGTGCTGCTGCACATAGTCGCTCAGCGCGACTACGAGCTTCACTCACTTGACTTCAGCACTGCTTTCTTGCAGGGCAGCCTGCACGAGGAGATCTGGCTGCGCCGCCCTCCTGGCTTCACTGGGTCGGTTCCTCCTGGTACCCAGTGGAGGCTCCAGCGGCCGGTCTACGGTCTCCGCCAGGCACCACGTGAGTGGCACGACACACTGAGGACGACACTTGCGGCTCTTGGGTTCGCTCCCTCTACTGCTGACCCGTCACTGTTTCTACGCACAGACACCTCGCTACCGCCGTTCTACATCCTCGTGTACGTCGACGACTTGGTCTTTGCCACTGCTGACACCGCGGCACTCGCCCACGTGAAGTCGGAGCTGCAGAGGAGACACACGTGCACAGACCTGGGTGAACTGACAAGCTATCTTGGCTTGCGGATCACCCGGGACAGAGCACGGCGCACCATCACCTTGACTCAGTCACACATGGTGCAGCAGATCCTTCAGCGCTTCCGCTTCACGTACTCCTCGCCTCAGTCCACTCCTCTGCCTACCGGTCACTCGCTCTCAGCTCAGCCTTCGGATGAGTCCGTAGAGCCGAGTGGCCCGTATCCAGAGCTTGTGGGCTGCCTCATGTACCTGATGACCTGCACTCGACCTGACCTTGCATACCCTCTTAGCATCCTTGCACGCTATGTCGCTCCTGGCCGTCACAGGAAGGAGCACATGGATGCCGCTAAGAGGGTGTTGCGCTACTTGTGCAGTACGTCGGGCATGGGGCTAGTGCTTGGAGGGCGAGACCGAGTTGTACTTACTGGACACTCAGACGCTTCTTGGGCGGACGACCAGGCTACTCAGCGGTCGTCTCAGGGTTACACCTTCAGCCTTGGCTCCGGCTCAGTTTCTTGGCGTTCTACACGCTCTTCTTCTGTTCTCAGCTCCAGTTGTGAGGCTGAGATCTACGCCACAGCCATGGCTGCCCAGGAGCTACGCTGGCTGACCTACCTGCTGACCGACCTGGGAGAGCGGCCTCGTTCTCCTCCAGTGCTGTACGTCGACAACCAGGCTGCCATTGCCTTGTGTGAGGAGCACAGACTGGAGCACAGAACGAAGCACATTGCCCTGCGGTACTTCCTTGCTCGAGAGCTGCAGCAGCGTGGTCAGCTACGTTTGCGTTACGTGGCCACTGAGGCCAACCTTGCTGATGTGTTCACCAAGGCGCTTCAGCCTTGTGACCATCAGCGTTTCTGTACTCTTCTAGGCCTTGTGCCTGCTGGACCTCACTTGCTTACTTCTTGACTCTGTTTGTACTGTGATCTCTATATATATATACCTGCATGTTTACACTTGCTAGGTTGTGATCACTGTATGTCTTGCTACATTATCAAACTGCATGTGAACTGGTCTTGTGACCGCTTGCTTGTGCTCGGAATTTGTGTGGTATCCTTGAGATCCACCCTGAGCCTGTTTTGCTTTGCTTTGCTTTGCTTTGACTGGTCTTGTGACCCTCTGGTTGTCTCCCACTTCGCCTATGGGGGTGTGTCAAACATTGTATGTTTATATTGTGTAGGCTATAGTGGGTCTAGCCTTAGAGGGTACACAAACTTAGGGTTTCATACTTGTACCCACCTTCCTGCTAGTTCATCCATTCCTCGTTCAGTTATTGTGACAGTCCCCACCTATCACGTTCCATGGTTCTCCGTGTAAACTTACTCAATTATATTTGTTTCTCAAATCATAGATTCTTTGGATGTTTGATATACATTTTTTTTACTTGATTTATTTATCACTACCTGTGCAAAAAAAATATCTTGATATCATTCACAATGAGAGAAGACATTAATTCTAAAAACGCAACTGCTATTGATCGCTTTTATTCACTGCAATATACAAACTCTAAATTATATCGCAGCCAGTTTTTAACGAGGTGCATGTACATTTCAGCGGTAACAATGTTTTTCGCTACGGACAAAACTAGCGCGAGGTATTTAACCCGAATCGGAACAGTAAGATTTGGAATTTCAACTTTTTTGGCGGGCGTTTCAATCAGTGACCAAACGTGATAGGTATGCGGGGCGAGGTGTGACCAAGCGTGATAGCGCTGTGATCACGCACGATAGCGATGTACTGTATTGTGACTGTCCGTGATAACCCCGTGACAAGCGTGATAAAACGGGCCTAATTGTGACTGCGCGTATAATTTCCCATTTTGTTCAGTTATAATTCTGACGTGCTGAAAGATTCCGGACCACACGTTTCCAAGATTCGTACAGTAACAGTAACACTTGGAGCACAAACACGCTGGTTGGAACAAAACAAAAATTGGCCAGCTGAAACGAAACCCCAAGTTTTCCATCCCTCCCGTCCCGACCGAGTTCCCCGACTTCCATCCATCCACTCTTGTTTCTGAGTTCCAAAGCTAGCATTAGTAGCTAGTAGGTGGGTCCCCGTAGCGAAGCGTCCGTGACGCGATTGAACAAGCTCCTGTGAAGCGCCGGTGACAGACGCCAAGAGAATACTGTGAGGTAAAAACACCCCGTT